>JAUEKW010073739.1:0-12889 GCA_032274785.1 Ajuga reptans
TGATGAGTGGAGATCCCACAAACTTGGTTCAATGGGAAAACTAAGTTTTGAAAGTTTGGGAGAAACACTTGGAAGATCATGTCTTCAAAATCCATCCGTAGAACGCAAGACAAGTGTGAAAAACCTGTAACGGTGGTGAAGATATGTCTTATGACTTTTAATGATTCTGAGATTCCTCGAGATAGGTTGAGTATTGTAGGATACTCGATAAAGGGATCACCTATGTCAGTATGAAGTAAGGGCCGCTTCAATGAAACACTTATGAATCCAAAGTGTGTCCATCACCGAAATGGACAAAACCGTGAGAACGAGTATGTTCTGATTAGTATTGTGCAAACGTTGTTGACTAGGTGCACACTAAGGAGAAGTGGTTCAAGGATTAACATCTACCAAGCCACCGGTGCATTCGATAGTGTGTTGCTATGGAAGGTTCAAAGTCACAAGCTACCTATCCTTTGGTAATACTGGTCATAAGAGGCTGGACTGGATTTGCATACATGCATGCATTAATTTTCATTCATGTGGGGGATTGTTGGATATTTATTATATTAAAGTGTGTATTAGCCAATTTAATGATATAATTAAGTGGTCCAAAGTTTAATTTCGTAGAAATTAAACTATCAACGATTAATCTACGTGTGGAGTAGATAATCGTAGGATTTTGAATTTCTCAAAACCGACTTTCGGTGAGTGATAAATTAATTATTAAAGATGACCGCTTGATTATGTAATTACGTAGGATGGAAGTTGAAAAGTCTTAAGTATTTTAAATCCCACATTGAAAGAGGAATGCATTGATAACCACTATAAATATAAGAGTAAATACAAGAATATTAATGATGCTTGTGAGGGAGTCCCTTTGGAAGCCCACACACGTGCGCGCTCGGCTCGGCATGGCCACGCCACGAGCACTGGCTCGGGTCTCGGGCCTTGGCCTCAGCCCGGGCTTGGCCTTGGGCTTGGAGCTTGGCCTTGGGCCTTGGCTTGTTCTTGGGCCTGGAGCTCGGAGCTTGGGGCTTGGGTCTTGGGCCTTGGTCCTGGGTCCTTGGGATGGCCTCGGCCTCGAAGCTTGGGCTTGTGCTCTTATCATTATTTGGGAGTCCAAAACCATTGGGTTTAGATAACGGACGAGTTTCAAATTCGAAACTAGTAACGTCCAGCATTAGTGGGTTATCACTGCAGTGTCCGTTGGGCTGTGTAACAGCCGACTGTTACAGCCGTCATGATGGCATCTGATTAATACCATTAATCCGGCTGTTCCCCGCAGGCCTATAAAAGGCTGCCTCCTGCATGCCAGAAACCTGACCTGAAACAACAAAGAAACACCTGAAAAGCTCTCTCTCTCATTCTACTACATTCTGCATTTATTTTTTTTAATTTCCAGTACAGACGAACGTACTCAGTTCGCCGGCGCTCTTCTAATAGCGGTGCTTCTTTAGAAGAGACGAAAGCCATTTTATCTTTGGAGACAGACTCGCCATTCCGTGAGCACTAGCCGGAACGAATTTTTTCTCAAGGACAGTGGTTCGACCACGACTCAATTTATTTTGTTTTCTCCTAGTTTGTCATTGTTCAGATTGTGCTATTGAAGTTAACATTTCACACACACTACACACACATTTCACACATTACATATGCTACACACATTTCACACACATTACACATAATGCACACATTCTACACACAGTCCACTCACATTTCACACACAACACAAATTTCACACACACTACACACATATTTCACACACTACACACACTAGAAACATTTCACACACTAGAAACATTTCACATACATTACAAATACTACACATAAATTACAAACACTACACACGTTTCACGCACACTACACACATTTTACATAGTACACATATTTCACACACACTAGACATACACTACATACACATTTCACACATTACATATACTACACACGTTTCACACACATTACATACACTACACACATATTTCACACATAACACACACTACACACCCTTCATATACATTACACACACATTTCACACATTAGACACACTACACACGTTTCACACACACTACACACACTTCACATACAATACACACACATAACACACACTCCACGTGTTTCTCACACATTACACACACAACACACATTCCACACACATATCACACACTACACACATTTCACACACACTATACACATTACAAACAAATTTTACACATTACACACACTACACACATTTCACACATTTTACACACTACACACACATTTCACACGTTACACACATTGCACAAGTTCCACATACATTACAAACACTACACACATATTTTTCACATTACACACACTACACACGTTTAACGCTCACTAGACACATTTCATATACTACACACACTTCACACACTTCACACACACCACACACACACTTTACACATTACACATTACACATACGACAAACATTTCACACACATTACACACACTACATATACTATACACATATTTCATAAATTACACACACTACACACATTTCACATATATTACACACACTACACACATTTCACACATTAGACACACTACACACGTTTCACACACACTACACACAGTACACACACTTCATCCACACTCTACACATATTTTTCACATTACACATAGTACACATGTTACACACACATTACAAACACTACACACACACACACTACAAACACTACACATATATTTCACACATTACACACACTACACATGTTTCACATATATTACATATATTACACACACATTTCACACATTAAACACACTACACGGGTTTCACACACACTACACACACGTCACACACACTACACACACATTTCAAACATTACATATACTACACACGTTTCACACACATTACAAACAGTACACATTCCACACAAATTTCATGCACTACACACATTTCACACACACAACACACATTTCACACATTACACACGCTACACACATTTCATACATTTCACACACTACACACACATTTCACACACTACACATATTTCAAACACCCTATAAACACTACACACATATTTCACACATTACACACACTACACAAGTTTCACGCACACTACACACATTTCACACACTGCATACATTTCACACACACTACCCATACATTTCACACATTACATATACTAGACATGTTTCAAACACAGAACACACCCTACACACATATTTCACACATTACAGACACTACACACGTTTCACATACAATACAACACACTACACGTACATTTCACACATTAGACACACTACACACATTTCACACACACGTTTCACACACACACTTCACACACACTACATACACTTCACACATTAGACACACAACACACATTCCACACATATATCACACATTACACACATTTCACACATAATATACACATTACACACATGCTTCACAAATTACACACACTACACACATTTCATACATTACACACACTACACACACATTGCACACGTTACACATATTACACAAGTTCGACATACATTACAAACACTACACACATATTTTTTACATTACACACACTACACACGTTTAACGCACACTAGACACATTTCGCACACTACACACATTTCACTCACTTCACACACACTAGACACACACTTCACACATTACACATACTACAATAATTTCACACACATTACACACACTACATATACTATACACATATTTCATACATTACACATACTACACACATTTCACATACATTACACACACTACACACATTTCACACATTATACATACTACAAACTACACACTTCACACACTACGTATATTTCACACACACTTCACACACACTACACACATTTAACACATTACACATACTACGAATGTTTTTACAAACACCACACATATTACACACACTACACACATTTAATCCACTACACACAAATTTCATACATTACACACGTTTTTGCATACATTATAAACACTAGACACACATTTCACACATTAGACACACTACACGGGTTTCACACACACTTCACACACTACACACATATTTTACACATTACATATACTACACGTTTCACACACATTACACACAGTACGCACATTCCACACACATTCCACATATATTTCACACACTACACACATTTCACACACACTACAGACACTACACACACATTTCACATATTACACACACTACACACATTTCACACACTACACACACATTCCACACAGTACACACGTTTCACATATATTACAAACACTACACACACATTTAACACATTATGCACACTATACATATTTCAAACATTTCACATACTACACACATTTTCCATACACTACACACATATTTTGTAACACCCCAAAACCAAAAGTAGTAGACTTTCATATTTGCTTTTTCGGTAATTTTATGAGGAGTTATTTAAAGCTTATTTTATTTCAAAATTAAAATGTAAGTTAAGTTATTTATTCAAGTGTCAAGGCTGGCGAATTTTCAAGGAACAAAATATTTTTACTTAATTTTACAGGAGGAGCTCTCAAGGGATTGAGCTCACTCGTATCACTTATCCTGTATAAGAAAGAAAGGTACAAAGATAAGAGATATTAAAAGGTATTTTAAATTTATTTAGTATACTGGTAGAATTTACTTTAAGACCTACAACTAGAATTTAAATACAAATTATGGTCAAGTATCTATCTGAGTTTACGTGAGTCTTTTTAGAAGTTTATGCAATCAAATATTTTTTAAAAACCTTTACCCCAATTGTTTTGTGTAATTTTCGGAAGGTACGAGGGAAGAGATCGTACTAACTAGCTACGCTAATTGATAGTTTTATTAATTTCATTATCTATTCATAATGTGATAATATGTAAATATTATCTCATAAGCGATGTACCACATTAGATACTATGATTATTAAAACACAAAACCATAACCCACTCTTATTTCTCTACACATAATTACACTATAATACTAATATACCCCAAATATAATATGTTGGTATATATCATAATATAATACTAATAACAAAAATTTGAACACCAAACGAAAAAGAGAAAGCCCACACTACACATTCCAACATAAATCACAAATAGTGACTTAATTAAGGAATGGTTAAAGTAAAGAAACACCTCATGCTTGCATTTAACTCACCCCTCTCTTATCTTCCAATGTAACACACACACATACACTAATCCTTATACCATTCCAACACATCTACACATGTTTCACTATCACATAATACACACATATTTCACACTACACACGTATCACATACATTACAAACACTACACACATATTTCACACATTACACACACTACACATGTTTCATGCACACTACATATATTTTATATACTACACACATTTCACACACACTACATATACACTACACACATTACACATATATTTCACACATTACACATACTACACACGTTTCACATACATTACACACACTACACAAACATTTCACACATTAGACATACTCCACATGTTTCACACACACTACACAGACTACACATACTTCTCACACACTACACACACATTTCATACATTACACATACTACACTTGTTTAACATACACTACACACATTCCACACACATTTCACACACTACACACACATTTCATGCATTACACACTCTACACACACATTTCACACATTACACACCCTACACAAGTGTCACATACATTACAAACACTACACACATTTCCTACATTACACACACTACACACGTTTGACGCACACTACACACATTTCACACACTACACACACATTTCACATATTACATATACTACATAAGTTTCCCAAACATTACACACAGTACACACATATCACACACAATAAATATTTCACATGCGCTACACACACAATACATATATTTCATACATTACACACACTATACACATTTCACATACATTACACAAACTATATTCACATTTCATATATTAGACACACTATACACGTTTCACATACACTACACACACTACACACACTACATACATTTCACACACACTTCACACACACACTACACACACATTTAATACATTACACATATTAGACACATTTCACACATTAGCCACACTACACACACTACACATAAAACATATATTTCACACACACTACACACACATTTCACACATTATAAACTACACACATTTCAAACAGATTACACACACTACACACATTACACATATATTTCACACACTACACACATTTCACACACACTGCACACACTACATACACATTCACACATTACACATACTACACATATTTCATACATTTTACACACACTACACACACATTTCACAATTTACACACACTACACAAGTTTCACATACATTACAAACACTACATACACATTTCATACATTACACATACTGTACACGTTTCACAAACATTACACTCAGTACACACATTCCACACACATTTCACAAACTCCACACATTTCACACACTACACACACTATACACTTATTTCACACATAACACAAACTACACACATTTCACATACATTACACACACTGCACATACATTTCATATATTATACACACTACACACGTTTCACACACACTACACACACTTGACACACTACATATATTTTACACACACTACACACACTTCACACACACTACATACACATCTAACACATTACATATACTACACACGTTTCACACATATTACACACACTACCCACATTCCAAACATATTTCATACACTACATATATTTTTCACACACTACATACACTACACACACTACACACACATTTCACACTTACACACACTACAGACATTTCATACACTACACACACTATACATGTTTCACAAGCATTACAAACTCTAGACACACATTGCATACATTAGACACACTACACGGGTTTCACACACACTGCACACAGTTCACACACACTATACACACCTTTGACACATTTCATACATTACATATACTACACATGTTTCACACACATTACACACAGTCCACACATTCCACACATATTTCACACACTACACACATTTCACACACACTACATATACTACACACACATTTCATAAAGTAAACACACTACACACATTTCACACATTTCACACACTCCACACATATTTTAAAAACTACACATGTTTCCCATATATTACAAACACTACACACACATTTTACACATTACACACACTACACATATTTCACGATGCACACTACACATATTTCAAACATTTCACACACACTACACACATATTTCATACTTTACACATACTACACACGTTTCACAAACATTACACACTCTACATACATGTTTCACACATTACACACTCTACACACATTTGACATACATCACACACACTATACACACATTTCACACATTGGACACACTACATACGTTTCACACACACTACATACACTTCACACACACTACACACACATTTCACACATTACACATGCTACACCTGTTTCACACACATTACACATACTATACCCATTCCACACATATTCCACAAATATTTCACACACTACACACATTTCACACACATCACGCGCACTAGACACAGATTTCACACATTACACACACTACACATATTTCACACACTACACACGTTTCACATACATTACAAACACTAGACACATACTTCACACATGACACACACTACACACGTGTCATGCACACTACACATATTTCACACAATACACATATTTCACACACACTACACACATATTTCACACATTACACATACTACACACGTTTCACACACATTACACTGATACTTGTTGTGTATGCATCAAATTAGGTCTATTTAGACGAGGATTTTATGGAATTTACAAGCATTCTTGGCCGGTTTATGCATAAATTCTTTATATTGTGCCATATGTTGTGTGTGAGCTTGTTTTGTAGTCAATTATGTGGTTTTTAGGCCAAAAGCCCCTTTGGAAGAACTTCGGCGAGCCTACGAGTAAGGAAAGTGGTGAAACAACAATTTTTGTAGAAAATGGTGCCACTCGGGCGAGTGTCAGAAGCTACTCGGGCGAGTGACGAGAAGAAGTGACGAACTCGGCCGATGGCATCAATGGCACTCGGGTGAGTGAATAATTCGTGAAAGGTGTAATTTTTGGGCAAAGCGAGCCACTCGACCGAGTGTATTAATGTCACTCGGGCGAGTGGGAAGATAGGCTTACGTAATTTTATGTTTTTAGCCAAATTTGGCTCATTTTCACCCTAAATTATCCTAAAACTATAAATATGCTTCTCTAGTCCGAAAACAAGCACCTTTTGATCATATTGAGAGCTTCGAGGCTTGGAATGATGAGCAAGAAACAAGAGGTGAAGATCAAGATTCCAAGTTTTATCCTTTTTTGTTTATTTAATTTCTTTTAGAATGTTTGTCTATGAATATTCTATGGATTCTATTATGAACATGAGTAGCTAAATCCCATTGTGTTCTAGGTCTATAAAGTAGGTTCGTTTGATTATGTTTCGATTATTCTATTTATTCTTTACTCCGTTCAATATTCTTATCGTATGTGTTTATTCTGATTTTATGAATTGTGCAACTTGATCAATTGTTTAATTCTATTTGCTTAATAACTCAACGCCCGAGAGGGGAGGGTCATTAATAGGCATACAACGCATAGCATAGGTATCAATAATCATCCGAGATGAGTGAGATAATTGTGTAGGCATTGATCTTAGGATCGCTTTGGAGTTACGTATGTGATAGTTAGCCCCGAGAGGGTAATTATTCATACGTAATCAACATGTTAACATCGTCCGAGATGAGGGTCAACTAGAGTAGTGATCGCCTAATAAGAACTTGAACTCTGTTTAAAAGTCTAGAATATTAGGCTAATTATACATAGAAAATCGTAACTGAAATCGAACCCTATGATACGTCTTCATATCTGATTTATTCTCACTTGATTGTTTGCTATTTTAATCGTTTTAAGTGTTTTAATTATTTTTCTACAATTTTTGTTTAGTTAATCACACATATCACCATAATCGAGAGTCTAGATAGATTTGGCCTATTACAATCGAGGTACTAAATTGACATAGGTAAACAGTCTCTGTGGGATCGATCTTGCTCAACTCTAGCTATAATTACGCCATACACTTATGGTAATATTAGGTTAGAAAAATAGTGAATAAGTTTTTGGCGCCGTTGTCGGGGGATGGTAACTGTGTTAATTTATATCTTGATAAGTAGTTCATCATTAAGCTAGACATTTATTTTCTGCACTTTATTTTAGGTTTTTTTTTATCTTGTTCTCTTTATTTGTGATCTCATGTAGTGCATGTAAACTCATTCTAAAGGAGAGAGAGATCTTGTCCATTTTGATCCTGAAAGTGAAGCTACTACCTATAGACGTGGGATAAAGAGGAATTTGGAAACCGAGAATATTAATACGGATGAGATGCTCTGGGAATTATTTGTATGATGAGAGCGCAGAACAACATCATACTCACTCTACAGAATGAGGTGAGAAATCCGCCACAACAACAACCACGACTTCAGGCCAAACCTGAAGAGGATCAGATACCTAGACCGGATTGTCTTCGCCCCTTAGCTGATGGAAATTATGGAGGAATTATGCTACTGCCGATTAATGCCAACAGTTTTGAACTCAAATCGACGTTGATCAATATCCTTCAGCTGAATCAGTTTGGTGGGGGGCCACTGGAAGACCCCAATGTACACTTGTCCACATTCAAACAGGTGCCAGAGACTCTCAAGGTGAATGGGGTTCCTCATGATCAGGTTAAGCTCAAGTTGTTCGTCTTTTACCTTAAAGATAATGCGAGGGCATGGTATAAGTCACTGTCATTGGACGAGGTTACTACATGGGGAGAATTGAGCACAAAGTTTCTTATGAAGTATTTCCCACCTTGTAAGATACTCAAATTGAAGTGTGAGATCACCCAATTCAAACAGTTCGACACAGAGCTAGTGGGTGAGGCTTGGGAGCATTTCCGGGATCTCCTACGGAAGTGCCCTCAACATGGATTCACAGAGAAGGAGCAAATTTGCTACTTTTATGATGGGCTACATGGTCCCACAAGAGTGCTTGTAGATGCAGCAGTAGGAGGTTTACTTTTGGCAAAGCTCAAGAGCTGCATATAATATCTTGAATAAAATTACCACCACAAATTGTCAATGGCCAAATGAGAGGAATCAGCTGAGGCGAGTCGCCAGCATCACTGATATAGAGCCGTCAAAATCACTTACGACTCAACTAGTGGCAATTTCTAAGAAATTAAGTCTGCTAACGGGTGCTAGCTCGTCTCACTACACCGAGCAAAGTTCGAGCGATACTGGGGTTAATCCGAAAGAACAGTGCAATGCCATCTACTCGACGAATGATGCCAACAATGAGAGCCCGAAGCTGCTAGTGGACAAAGAGCGGGAGATCGAAAAGAAGCAAGAAGAGGAAAAGAACAATGTCAAGGAGGATGATCACGAGTTGGTAAAAGAAGGGGCTGAGAAGCTAAAATATAATTTTAACTCTGAGACTCCTATATACATTCCTCCCCCTAACCTAAATACATTCTCCCTCTTCCTTTCCCTCGAGCATTTTATAAAAACAAAACTGATCCAAATTGTGCTAACTGTGCTAAACCTTTAAAGGATGAGCTTGAAGGAAAGAAGAAGATGAACAAAGCTGACGTGATTGAGCTAAAGAAGCAATGCAGTGCAATCATAGATAAGAAGTCTATTTCTTTGCCTATTGATGATTCTTTGGATGTTTGCTTGTATGATTCATTTTTTGCTGACCTTGATCGTATAGATTGTGTTAGTACATTAAATTCGCTACAGGAGGCTCCAAAGAAGAGTACTGATAGTGAGGGGTCGAATAAAGAAGAGCATGTTCCACCTGATGAAGCAATGAGTAGTGCACGGGAGGAGAAAAATAAGGCGCACAAAAAGAAGGTGGCGAATGTAAAAAAGGGAGCAAGTCCTAAAAACAACATTTACACGAACATTCAACCAAGAAGAGCACAAAAAAATGAATGATCCAGGGAGTTTTTCTATCCCTTGCTCTATTGGCAGTAATATTTTTTACAATGTGTTGTGTGATTTAGGATCTAGCATAAACTTGATGCCCCTAAGAACATATAGTCAATTAGGAATTGGAACTATAAAATAAGCCTTTACTACTATTCAGTTGGCCGATGGATACTTACTAAGGCCATATGGAGTAGTAGAGGACGTGTTTGTTAGGATAGCTAAATTTTAATTCCCTAGTAATTTCTTAGTTGTCGATATGGAAGGGAATACTGATGTCCCTTTCATCTTAGGTCGATCTTTCTTGGCAACCAGCCAAATATTGATAGATGTGCAGAAAGGGGAGTTAACTTTTCATATTTATGATGACAAGGTAACTTTCCCTATATATAATAGGTCGAGGCTAAATAGTATTAATAAGTGTTGTGTCGTCTACACGGTGGAAACCAAGGCCAAAACTATGGTGAGAAATGAGAAAATGAAGTCTAAGTTTTTAAAGAAGGGAGCTTATCCCAACTGTAATTATTTAGATGTACAGTGATATGTAGAGATGTCTGGCTGAAGACGTAAAACTTAGCGCTTGTCGGGAGGCAACCCGGCGGTTATTACTTTTATTTTTATTTTGTTAATTTTTGTAATTTTAAGTAAACTAACATGATGTGAGTGATGTTGTAGTTAAACGAGTTGCAAAAGCGTGAAAAATTGGAAGAATGAGTTCAAGGGGCGAGTTTCGACCGAGTGATGAGTGTGAGTGCCGGCAAGGCGTACCACTTCTTTCCCACAAATCTTGGTCTTCTACCAAATTTTTGGGGAAGGGGTATGAGTGGGACGTCTTGGAAGCTTGATTTTCATTTTCTTGTTATTTTTGTGCTACTTTGTTGCCTTTAGATCGTTTGATTGTTAGTCAGTTGCATTGTGTTGGGTAGATTAGATTATTTTGTTTTGGCAAGTTGATTTGGTTGCGTCTGTTGAGTTTTTGTTGAATCTTTTAAGTTGAGTCGAATCCAGAATTTGTGCTTTTAATGATGAACTAAGAGCTGAAAAAGGGTTGATTGGCGATGATGTGTCTATGATGAGTTGAATTTTTAAAATTATTTTATGACACATAGAAGGGCATGATAGGCGTATAGAGACGAAATTGGCTGGTATTTTGAATGATGATCATAATAGCCTGTGAGAATTTGAGCCTAAATTGAAACTCCCATTTTTGGAGTTATTTATTATTTTTCTTTCGGTGTGATTTGTTGGTCATCTTGTAAGAGTGTCTCTAGAACTTGTCTTTTGTCTTCTTAAAAATTGTCAAGTACATGATGTGGACTTAGAAAATAATTTTAGGCATTCATTTTCTTTTAGCCTATTATATGAGCCGAAAATTTGACTTTTTCACCCAAAACTATTAAATATTCTCTAATCGGCCACGTTGAGCCTTTAGCTTTGTTTTTCATAGCCTTATATTACAAGCTTATACCCGTTCTATTTAGCCTTTTTCCCTTAACTTGGACTAGTTGAGTGGGAGGGGGGTGGATTGGAAGGTAGAGTGAGAGAAAGCACAAGGTTTTGAGTGGAAATGATATTTGGGATGGTCTGGTGAATAGAATGAATAGTGATGGGCCAAAATATTGGAAAAATTAACCCCTCCTAGTTGTTTAGTTTTGTATTTTGTTTAAAACAAAAGAGAAGAAGAATCGAAAAAAGGGAAAAAAAATTCAAAAAAAAAAAAGGAAAAATTGTTTCTTTTATTGGTTGCTTTAATTTTTTAGGAGGGGATTGATTAGAAAAAGTGCTTAATATTCCTTTGTTGTGAAATAGTTGAGTAGTTCCATGGTAGTACTCAATTAGTGTTGATATTTAAAGTATTTGGGTGATGTAGTGCATTTAGAATGTGTTATGGGGTGAAGAAGCTAATTTTTAGCTTACTGAGAGGTAAAAAGTGAGAGATTGTGATCTCATGTTGAGGGGTAGTTGA
>JAUEKW010073958.1:0-12881 GCA_032274785.1 Ajuga reptans
CTCCTTTCTTGCTCGTTTCCTTATCAAATCAAGTCCATGTGGACTTTTATACCTGAAAATGCACTTTTTACAAGGAAAACGAACATATACATCATATTTGCTAAATGATCCGAAATCGGATATAAATGACCTAAAATGCATGCAATTGCTATCGAATCTTATATTAAAATGAGCCTAAAAGCACTCATAAATGATGTATGTCATATGTGTAGTGAGTAAAATATGTGTAGTGTATGTACTGTGTGTACTGTGCATAGTGTGTGTAGTGTCTATGAAATGTGTGTAGTGTGTGTAATGTGTGTGAAGTATGTGAAGTGTGTGTGATGTGTGTAGTGTGTGTAGTGTGTGTGAAATATGTGTAGTGGGCGTAACGTGTGTGAAATATGTGAAGTGTGTAATGTGTGTAGTGTGTGTGAAATATGTGTAGTGTAAATGTGTGTGAAATGTGTGAAGTGTGTGTAATGTATGTGAAGTGTGTGTAATGTGTGTAGTGTGTGAAATATGTGTAGTGTGTGAAATGTGTGCAGTGTGTCTGATGTGTGTGAAATATGTGTAGTATGTGTAATGTGTGTAGTGTGTGTGAAGTGTATGTAATGTGTGTAGTGTATGTAATATGTGTGAAATATGTGTAGTGTGTGTAGTGTGAAGTTTGTGTAGTGTGTGTAATGTGTATAGAGTGTAGTGTGTGTAGTGTGTGAAATGTGTGAAATGTGTGTAGTGTGTGTTGTGTGTGTGTGAAATCTGTGTAATGTGTGTAGTATGTGAAATATGTGTAGTGTGTGTAATATGGGTGAAATATGTGTACTGTGTGTGAAGTGTGTGTTGTGCATGTAGTATGTGAAATGTGTGAAGTATGTGTAGTGTGTGAAATGTGTAGTAAGTATAATGTGTGTGAAATGTATGTAGTGTGTGTAAAGTTTGTATAGTGTGTGTGAAATATGTGAAGTGTGTGAAATGTGTGCAGTTTGTGTAGTGTATGTGAAATGTGTGTAGTGTGTGAAATGTGTGAAACGTGTGTAGTGTGTGTAATGGGTATAGTGTGCATGAAATTTGTGTAGTGTGTGTAATATGTTTAGTGTGTGTAGTGTATGTAGTGTGTGTGAAGTGTATGTAGTGTGTGTAGTATGTGTAATGTGTGTGTAGTGTGTGTAGTGCATGTAGTGTGTGTGAAGTGTGTGTAGTGTGTGTAATGTGTGTAATGTGTGTAGTATGTGTGAAATGTATGTAGTAAGTGTAGTGTATGAAATGTGTGAAATATGTGTAGTGTGTGTAATGTGTGTAGTGTGTGTGAAATATGTGTAAAGTGTGTAGTGTGTGAAATGTGTGTAGTGTGTGTGAAATATGTGTACTGTGTGTAGTATGTGTGAAATGTGTGTAATGTGTGTAGTCTATGAAAGGTGTGTAGTGTGTAGTTTGTGTGAAATATGTGTAATGTGTGTAGTGTGTGGAATATGTGAATGTGTGAAATGTGTGTAGTGTGTGTAATATGCGCAGTGTGTGTACTGTGTGTAGTGTGTGTTATGTGTGTTATGTGTAGTGTGTGTAATGTGTGTAATGTGTGTAGTGTGTAGTCTGTGTAATGTGTGTGAAATGTCTAGGGTGTGTAATGTGTGTAGTGTGTGTGAAATGTGGGTACTGTGTGTAGTATGTGTAATGTGTGTAATGTGTGTAATGTGAGAAGTTTGTGTAGCGTGTGTAGTGTGTGTAGTGTACGAAGTGTGTGTACTGTGTGTGTAGTGTGTGTAATGTAGGTGAAATGTGTCGGGTGTGTTATGTCTGTAGTGTGTATGAAATGTGTGTACTATGTGTAGTGTGTGTACTGTGTGTAGTGTCAAGTGTGTGTAAAGTGTGTGTGTAGTGTATGAAATATGTGTAGTGTGTTTAGTGTGTGCAGTGTGTGTAATGTGTGTACTGTGTGTGAAGTGTGTGTAGTGTGTATAATGTGTGTAGTGTGTGTGAAATGTGAGTAGTGGGTGTAGTGTGTGTGAAATGTCAAGTGTGTGTAGTGTGTGAAATTTGTGCAGTGTGTCTAATGTGTGTATTGTGTGTGAAATGTGTGTAATATGTGGTGTGTGAGATATGTGTAATGTGTATAATGTGTGTAGTTTGTGAAATATGTGTAGTGTAGTATGGGCAATGTGTGTACTGTGTGTAGTGTGTGAAGTGTGTGTAATGTGTGTAATGTTTGAGTGCATGTGATGTGTGAAGTGTGTGTAGTGTGTGTGAAATGTGTGTAATGTATGTTAAAAGTGTGAAGTGTTTGTGTAATGGTGTAGTGTGTGAAATGTATGAAAAGTGTGTAGTGTGTGTAATGTGTGCAATGTGTGTAATGTGTATAGTGTGGGTGAAATGTGTGTAGTGTGTGCAATGTGTGTAGTGTGTATGAAATGTGTGTAGTGTGTGTAGTGCGTGTAAAGTGTCAAGTGTGTGTTGTGTGTCTAATGTGTGTGAAATATGTATAGTGTGTGTAGTGTGTCTAATGTGTGTAGTGTATGTGAAATGTGTGTAATGTGTGGTGTGTGAGAATGTGTGAAATGTGTGTAATGTGTATAGTGTATAGTGTATGAAATATGTGTAGTGTAGTGTATGCAATGTGTTGTATTGAATGTAGGGTGTGTAGTGTGTGTAGTGTGTGAACTGTGTGTAATGTATGTAGTGTGTGTACTGTGTGTAATGTATGTAGTATGTGTAATGTGTATGAAATTTGTAGGGTGTGTAATGTGTGTAGTGTGTGTGAAATGTGTGTAGTGTGTGTACTCTGTGTACTGTGTATAGTGTCTTTTATGTGAAATGTGTGTATAGTATGTGTAATGTATGTAGTTTGTGTAATATGTGTAGTGTGTGTAATGTGTGTAGTGTGTGAAATGTGTGTACTGTGTGAAATGTGTGTAGTTTGTGAAATGTGTATAGTGTGTGAAATGTATGTAGTATGTGAAATGTGTGTAGTGTGTGTATGTAGTATATGTGAAGTATGTGTAATGTGTGTAGTGTCTGTACTGTGTGTGAAATGTGTGTAATGCGTGTAGTGTGTGAAATATGTTTAGTGTGTGTAGTGTGTGTAGTGTGTGTAATGTGTGTAGTGTGAAATGTGTGTAATGTGTGTAATATGTGTAGTATGTGAAATGTGTGTAGTATTTGTAATGTTTGTAGTGTGTGTGAAATGTGTGTAGTGTGTGTAGTGTGTGTAGTGTGTGTAGTGTGTGAGAATGTTTGTATTGTGTGTAATGTGTGTGAAGTGAGTGTAATTTGTGTAATGTGTTTAGTGTGTGCAATATTTATAGTGTGAAATGTGTGTAGTATGTGTATTGTGTGTATTGTGTGAAATATGTGTAGTGTGTGTAATGTGTGTAGTGTGTGTCGTATGTGTGTGAACAGTGTGTGGGGTGTGTAATATATGTGTAGTGTGTGTGAAATGTGTGAAGAGTGTGTAATGTGTGTATTGAGTGTAGTGTGCATGAAATATGTGTAGTGAGTGTAATATGTGTGAAATGTATGTGTAATGTGTGAAGTGTGTGTGTAATGTGTGTAGTGTGTGAAATGTGTGTAGTTTAGTGTGTGCAATGCATGTACTATGTGTAGTGTGTGTAGTGTGTGAATTGTGTGTACTGTGTGTAATGTATGTAGTGTGTGTAATATGTGTGAAATATGTAGGGTGTGAAATGTGTGTAGTGTGTGTGAAATGTGTGTAGTGTGTATAGTGTGTGAAATGTATGTATAGTGCATGTAATGTGAGTAGTTTTTCTAAAATATTTAGTTTGTGTAATGTGAGTAGTTTGTGTAAAATATTTAGTGTGTGTAGAGTGTGAAATGTGTCTAGTGTGTGTAATGTGTGTAGTGTGTGTAGTGTGTATAGTGTATGAAATATGTGTAATATGTGAAATATGTGTAGTTTGTGAAATGTGTATTATGTGTGAAATGTGTATAGTGTATGAAATGTGTGTAGTGTGTGTGAACTGTATGTAATGTGTGTAGTGTGTGTGAAATATGTGTAATGCATGTAGTGTATGAAATGTGTTTAGTATGTGTAATATGTGTAGTGTGTGTAATATATGTAGTGTTAAATGTGTGTAATGTGTGTAGTATATGAAATGTGGGAAATGTGTGTAGTGTGTGTAATATGTGTAGTGTGTGTGAAATGTGTGCAGTATGGGTAATGTCTGTAATATATGTAGTGTGTGTGAAATATGTGTAGTGTGTGTAATGTGTGCAGTGTGTGTAATATATGTAATGTGTGTAGTGTGTGAGAATGTTTGTATTGTGTATAATGTGTGTGAAGTGAGTGTAGTTTGTGTAATGTGTTTAGTGTGTAGTATGAAATATGCGTAGTGTGTGTAGTGTATGTGTGAACGGTGTGTAGGGTGTGTAATATGTGTGTAGTGTGTGTAATGTGTGTGAAATATATGAAGAATGTGTAATGTGTGTAGTATGTGCAGTGTGTGTGAAATATGTGTAGTGTGTGTGTAATGTGTGAAGTGTGTGTGTAATTTGTGTAGTGTGTGAAATGCGTGTAGTGTAGTATGTGCAATATGTGTACTATATGTAGTGTGTGTAGTGTGTGAAGTGTGTGTAATGTGTGTAGTGTATGTATTGTGTGTAATGTATGTAGTGTGTGTATTGTGTGTGAAATGTGTAGGGTGTGTAATGTGTGTAGTGTGTGTGAAATATGTGCAGTGTGTGTAATGTGTGTATTGTATATACTGTGTGTAGTGTCTAGTTTGTGAAATATGTGTATAGTGTGTGTAATGTGTGTAGTTTGTGTAATATATGTATAGTGTGTGTAGTGTGTGTGAAATATGTGTAGTGTGTGTAATGTGTGTGAAATGTGTGTGTAATATGTGAAATGTGTGTAATGTGTGTAGTGTGTGAAATGTGTGAAAAGTGTGTAGTGTGTGTAGTGTGTGCAGTGTTTGTAATGTGTATAATGTGGGTGAAATGTGTGTAGTGTCTGCAATGTGTGTGAAATGTATGTAGTGTGTGTACTGTGTGTGAAGTGTAGAGTGTGAAATTTTGTGCAGTGTGTCTAATTTGTGTGAAATGTGAGTAGTATGTGTATTGTGTCTAATGTGTGTAGTATGTGTGAAATGTGTGTAATGTGTGTAGTGTGTGAAATGTGTGTAGTGTAGTTGTGCAATGTGTGTAGTGTGTGTAGTGTGTGTAGTGTATGTAATGTGTGTAGTGTGTGTAATGTATGTAGTGTGTGTAATGTGTGTGATGTGTGTAAACTGTGTGTAGTGTGTGTTACGTGTGTAATGTGTGTTAAATATGTGTAGTGTGTGTAATGTCTGTGAAATATGTGTAATGTGTGTAGTTGTGAAATATGTGTAATGTGTGCAGTGTGTGTAATGTGTGTAGTGGGTGTGAAATGGGTGTATATTGTGTAGTGTGTGCAGTGTGTGTAATGTGTGTAGTGTGTGTGAAGTGTGTGTAGTGTGTGTAGTGTGTGTGAAATGTGCGTAGTGCATGTAATGTGTTAGAAGTGTGCGTAGTGTGTGTGAAATGTGTGTAGTCTGTGTAGTGTGTGAAATATGTGAAATATGTGTAGTTTGTGTAATGTGTGTAGTATGTGTAGTGTGTGTGTGAAATATGTGAAATGTGTGTAGTGTGTGAAATATTGGTAGTGTGTGCAATGTGTGTGAAATGTGAGTAGTGTGTGTGGTATGTGTAAAATGTGTGTAATTTGTGTAGTCTGTGAAAGGTTTGTAGTGTGTGTTATGTGTGTAATGTGTGTAGTGTGTGAAATGTGTGAATGTGTTAAATGAGTGTAGTGTATCTAATATGTGCAGTGTGCGGGCTGTGTGTAGTGTATGTAGTGTGTGTTGTTTGTAGTGTGTGTAGTGTGTAATGTGTGTAGTGTGTGTACTGTGTGTGAAATGTCTAGGGTGTGTAATGTATGTAGTGTGGGTGAAATGTGTGTACTTTGTGTAGTATGTGTGTAATGTGTGTAGTGTATGTAATGTGTGAATTTGTGTAGTGTGTGTAGTGTATGTAGTGTGTGGAGTGTGTCTACTTTGTGTGTAGTGTGTGTAATGTGTGTAATGTGTGTGGAATGTGTAAGGTGTGTAATGTGTGTAGTGTGTGTGAAATGAGTGTACAGTATGTAGTGTGTTAAATATATGTAGTGTGTGTACAATGTATAATGTGTGTACTGTGTGTGAAATAAGTGTAATGTGTGTAGTGTGTGTAGTATGTGTAGTTTATGAAATATGTGTAGTGTGTGTAGTGTATGTAGTGAGTGTAATGTGTGTAGTGTGTGTAGTGAGTGTAGTGTGTGTGAAATGTGTGTAGTGTGTGTAATCTGTGCAGTGTGTGTAATGTGTATAGTATGTGTAGTGTGTGAGAATGTTTGTATTGTGTGTAATGTGTGTAAAGTGAGTGTAGTTTGTGTAATGTGTTTAGTATGTGTAATGTGTGTAGTGTGTGTAATGTGTTTAGTGTGTGTAGTGTGTGTGTGAACGGTGTGTAGGGTGTTTAATATGTGTGTAGTGTGTGTAATCTGTGTGAAATATATGAAGAGTGTGTAATGTGTGTAGTGGGTGTAGAATGTATGAAATGTGTGTAGTGTATGTAATGTGTGAAGTGTGTGTGTAATGTGTGAAGTGTGTGTAGTATGTGTGATGTGTGTAGTGGGTGTAGTGTGTGTGAAATGTATGTAGTGTGTATAATGTGTGCAGTGTGTGTAATGTGTGTAGTGTGTGTAGTGTGTGAGAAAGTTTGTATTGTGTGTAATGTGTGTGAAGTGAGTGTAGTTTGTGTAATATGTTTAGTGTGTGTAATGTGTGTAGTGTGAAATGTGTGTAATGTGTTTAGTGGTTGTAGTGTGTGTGTGAACGGGGTGTAGGGTGTGTAATGTGTATGTAGTGTGTGTAATGTGTGAAATATGTGAAGAGTGTGTAATGTGTGTAGTGTGTGTGAAATGTGTGTAGTGTGTGTAATGTGTATGAATGTTTGTAATGTGTATAGTGTGGGTGAAAAGTGTGTAGTGTGTGCAATGTGTGCAGTGTGTGTGTAGTGTGTGTAGTGTGTGTGAATTGTCGTGTGTGAAATTTTGTGCAGTGTGTCTAATGTGTGTGAAATATGAGTAGTGTGTGTAGTGTGTCTAATGTGTGTAGTATGTGTGTAATGTGTGGTGTGTGAAATGTGTGTAGTATGTGTAATGTGTGTAGTGTGTGAAATGTATGTTGTGTTGTGTGTGCAATGTTCATACTGTGTGAAGTGTGTGTAGTATGTGTAATGTGTGTAGTGTGTGTAATGTGTGTGAAGTATGTAAAATATGTGTAATGTGTGTAGTGTGTGTAATGTGTGTTAAAGGTGTGTAGTGGTTGTAAAGTGTGTGTAGTGTGTGTGAAATGTGTGAAGTGTGTGTAGTTTGTGTAGTGTGTGTGAAATGTGTGTAATGTGCGTAGTGTGTGAAATATGTGAATACTGTGTAGTGTGTGCAGTGTGTGTAATATATGTACTGTGCGTGAAATATGTGTAGTGTGTGTGTAATATGTGTAGTGTGTGTGAAGTGTATGTGGTGTGTGTGAAATGTGTGTAGTGTGTGTGAAGTATGTGTGAAGTGTGTGTAGTGTGTGAAATGTTTGTAGTTTGTGTAATATGTGTAGTGTGTGTAGTGTGTGTGTGTGAAATGTGTGAAATACGTGTAGTGTATGAAATGTATGAAATGTGTATTGTGTGTAATGTGTGTGAAATGTGAGTAGTGTTTGTAGTATGTGTGAAATGTGTGTAGTGTGTGTAATGTGTGTAGTGTGTAAAATTTGTGAATGTATGAAATATGTGAAATGTGTGTAATATATGCAGTGTGTGGACTGTATGTTGTGTGTGTATTGTGTGTTGTTTGTAGTGTGTGCAGTATGTGTAGTTTGTCTAGTGTGTGTAATGTGTGTAATGTGTGTAGTGCGTGTAATGTGTGTGAAATGTCAAGGGTGTGTAATGTGTGTAGTGTGGGTGAAATGTGTGTACTATGTGTAGTATGTGTGAAATATGTGCAGTGTGTGTAATGTGTGTAGTGTGTGTAGTTTGTGTAGTTTGTGTGAAATATGTTTAATGTGTGTAGTATGTGAAATGTGTAAATGTGTGAACTGTGTGAAATATGTGTAATATATGTAGTGTGTGTACTGTATGCTGTGTGTGTAGTGTGTGTTGTTTGTAGTGTGTGTAGTGTGTGTAATGTGTGTAGTGCATGTAATGTGTATGAAATGTCTTGGGTGTGTATTGTGTGTAGTGTGTGTAGTTTGTGTGAAATGTGTGTAATATGTGTAGTGTGTGAAATGTGTGAAATATGTGTAATATATGCAGTGTGTGTAATGTGTGTAGTGTGTGTAATGTGTGTAATGTTTGTAATATGTGTGAAATGTGTGTAATATATGTGTGTGTGAAATGTGTGTAATGTGTGTAGTGTATGAAATGTGTGTAGTGTAGTTGTGCAATGTGTGTAGTGTGTGTAGTGTGTGTAATGTATGTAGTGTGTGTAATATGTGTAGTGTGTGTAAAGTGTGTGTAGTGTGTGTCGCATGTGTAATGTGTGTGAAATATGTGTAGTGTGTGTAATGTGTGTGAAATATGTGTAGTATGTGTGAAATGTGTGAAGTGTGTGAAATGTGTGTAGTTTGTGTAGTGTGTGTGAAATGTGTGTAATATGTGTAGTGTATGAAATTTCTGCATACTGTGTAGTGTGTGTGAAGTGAGCGTAGTGTGTGTAGTGTGTGTAAAATGTGTGTAGTGCGTGTAGTGTGTGTGAAGTGTGTGTATTATGTGTGAAATATGTGTAGTGTGTATAGTGTGTGTTTTATGTGTGAAATGTGTGTAGTGTGTATAGTGTGTGAAATATGTGAAATATGTGTAGTTTCTGTAAGATGTGTAGTGTGTGTAGTGTGTGTGTGAAATATGTAAAATGTGTGTAGTGTGTCAAATGTGTGAAATATCGGTAGTGTGTGTAATATGTGTAAAATATATGTAATTTGTGTAGTCTGTGAAAGGGGTGTAGTGTGTGTTATGTGTGTTGTGGGTGTAGTTTGTGAAATGTGTGAATGTGTGTAGTGTGTGTAATATATGCAGTGTGTGTACTGTGTTTAGTGTTTGTAGTGTGTGTAGTATGTGTAATGTGTGTACTGTGTGTAATGTGTGTATTGTGTGTATTGTGTGTACCGTGTGTGAAATGTCTAGGGTGTGTAATGTGTGTAGTGTGGGTGAAATGTGTGTACTATTTGTAGTATGTGTGTAATGTGTGTAGTCTGGGTAATGTATGAATTTGTGTTGTGTGTGTAGTGTATGTAGTGTGTGAAGTGTGTGTACTTTGTATGTAGTGTGTGTAGTATGTGTAATGTGTGTGAAATATGTAGGGTGTGTAATGTGTGTAGTGTGTGTGAAATGAGTGTACTGTGTGTAGTGTGTGAAATGTTTGTAGTGTGTGTACAGTGTGTAGTGTCTAGTGTGTTAAATGTGTGTGTAATGTATGTAATGTGTGTAATGTGTGTAGTGTGTGTAGTGTGTGTAGTGTATGTAGTGAATGTAATGTGTGCAGTGTGTGTAGTGTGTGTGTAGTGTGTGTAGTGTGTGTGAAATGTGTGTAGTATGTGTAATGTGTGCAGTGTGTGCAATGTGTATAGTATGTGTAGTGTGGGAGAAGGTTTGTAATGTGTGTAATGTATGTGAAGTGAGTGTAGTTTGTGTAATTTGTGTGGTTTGTGTAATGTGTGGTGTGTGAAATATGTGTAGTATGTGTAATGTGTGCAGTGTGTATATTGACTATATTCTGGTATTATGTGTAGTGTGTGAAATGAGTAGAGTGTGTGTAATGTGTGTAGTGTATGTATTGTGTGTGTGAATTGTGTGTAGGGTGTGTTATGTGTGTGTAGTGTGTGTAATGTATGAAATGTGTGTAGTGTGTGTAATGTGTGTGAAATATGTGAAGTGTGTGTAGTGCATGTGAAATGTGTGTAGTATGTGTATTGTGTGTGAAATGTGTGTAGTGTGTGTAATGTGTATAGTGTGTAAAATGTGTGAAAAGTGTGTATGTGAAAAGTATGTAAATGTGTGTAATGTGTGCAGTGTGGGTAATGTCTGTAATGTATGTAGTGTGTGTGAAATATGTGTAGTGTGTGTAATGTGTGCAGTATGTGTAATATGTGTAGTGTGTGAGAATGTTTGTATTGTGTATAATGTGTGTGAAGTGAGTGTAGTTTGTGTAATGTGTTTAGTGTGTAGTGTGAAATATGTGTAGTGTGTGTGTGAACGGTGTGTAGGGTGTGTAGTATGTGTGTAGTGTGTGTAATCTGTGTAAAATATGTGAAGAGTGTGTAATGTGTGTAGTATATGTAGTGTGTGTGAAATGTGTGTAGTGTGTGGGTAATGTGTGAAGCGTGTGTGTAATGTGTGTAGTGTGTGAAATGCGTGTAGTGTAGTGTAGTGTGTGCAACATGTGTACTATATGTAGTGTGTGTAGTGTGTGAAGTGTGTGTAATATGTGTAGTGTGTGTATTGTGTGTAATGTATGTAGTGTGTGTATTGTGTGTGAAATATGTAGGGTGTGTAATTTGTGTAGTGTGTGTGAAATATGTGTAGTGTGTGTAATGTGTGTACTGTATATACTGTGTGTAGTGTCTAGTTTGTGAAATGTGTGTATAGTGTGTGTAATGTGTGTAGTTTGTGTAATATGTGTATAGTATGTGTAGTGTGTGTGAAATGTGTGTGTAATATGTGAAATGTGTGTAATGTGTGTAGTGTGTGAAATATGTGAAAAGTGTGTTGTGTGTGTAATGTGTGCAGTGTTTGTAACGTGTATAATGTGGGTGAAATGTGTGTAGTGTCTGCAATGTGTGTAATGTGTGTGAAATGTATGTAGTGTGTGTACTGTGTGTGAAGTGTAGAGTGTGTGTTGTGTGTGAAATTTTGTGCAGTGTGTCTAATTTGTGTGAAATGTGAGTAGTATGTGTATTGTGTCTAATGTATGTAGTATGTGTGAAATGTGTGTAATGTGTATGTGTGAAATATATGAAATATGTGTAATGTGTGTAGTGTGTGAAATGTGTGTAGTGTAGTTGGGCAATGTGTGTAGTGTGTGTAGTGTGTGTAGTGTATGTAATGTGTGTAGTGTGTGTAATGTATGTAGTGTGTGTAATGTGTGTGATGTGTGTAAAGTGTGTGTAGTGTATGTCGCGTGTGTAATGTGTGTGAAATATGTGTAGTGTGTGTAATGTGTGTGAAATATGTGTAATGTTTGTAGTGTGTATGAAATGTGTGAAGTGTGTGAAATGTGTGTAATGTGTGTAGTGTGTGTGAAATGTGTGAAGTGTGTGAAATGTGTGTGAAATGTGTGTAATGTGTGCAGTGTGCGTAATGTGTGCAATGGGTGAGAAATCGGTGTATATTGTGTAGTGTGTGCATTGTGTGTAATGTGTGTAGTGTGTGTGAAGAGTGTGTGGTGTGTGTAGTGTGTGTGAAATGTGTGTAGTGCATGTAATATGTATAAAGTGTGCGTAGTGTGTGTGAAATGTGTGTAGTCTGTGTAGTGTATGAAATATGTGAAATGTGTGTAGTTTGTCTAATGTGTGTAGTATGTGTAGTGTGTGTGTGAAATATGTGAAATGTGTGTAGTGTGTGAAATGTATGAAATATTGGTAGTGTGTGTAATGTGTGTGAAATATGAGTAGTGTGTGTGGTATGTGTAAAATGTATGTAATTTGTGTAGTCTGTGAAAGGTTTGTAGTGTGTGTTATGTGTGTAATGTGTGTAGTGTGTGCAATATGTGAATGTGTTAAATGAGTGTAGTGTGTGTAATATGTGCAGTGTGTGGACTGTGTGTAGTGTATGTAGTGTGTGTTGTTTGTAGTGTGTGTAGTATGTGTAATGTGTGTAGTGTGTGTATTGTGTGTGAAATGTCTAGGGTGTGTAATGTTTGTAGTGTGGGTGAAATGTGTGTAGTTTGTGTAGTATGTGTGTAATGTGTGTAGTGTGTTTAATGTGTGAATTTCTGTAGTGTGTGTAGTGTATGTAGTGTGTGAAGTGTGTCTACATTGTGTGTAGTGTGTGTAATGTGTAGGGTGTGTAATGTGTGTAGTGTGTGTGAAATGTGTGTAGTGTATGTAGTGTATGAAATATATGTAGTGTGTGTACAGTTTGTAATGTGTGTAGTGTGTGTGAAATGAGTGTAATGTGTGTACAGTGTGTGTGAAATGAGTGTAATGTGTGTAGTGTGTGTAGTGTGTGTAGTATGTGTAGTGTGTGAAATATGTGTGGTGTGTGTACTGTATGTAGTGAGTGTAATGTGTGTCGTGTGTGTAGTGTGTGTAGTGAGTGCAGTGTGTGTGAAATGTGTGTAGTGTGTGTAATGTGTGTAGTGTGTGTAATGTGTATAGTATGTGTAGTGTGTGAGAATGTTTGTATTATGTGTAATGTGTGTAAAGTGAGTGTAGTTTGTGTAATGTGTTTAGTCTGTGTAATGTGTGTAGTGTGTGTAATGTGTTTAGTGTGTGTAGTGTGTGTGTGAACGGTGTGTAGGGTGTTTAATGTGTGTGTAGTGTGTGTAATATGTGTGAAATATGTGAAGAGTGTGTAATGTGTGTAGTGTGTGTAGAATGTATGAAATGTGTGTAGTGTGTGTAATGTGTGTGAAATGTGTGTGTAATGTATGAAGTGTATGTAGTGTGTGTAATGTGTGTAGTGGGTGTAGTGTGTTTGAAATGTGTGCAGTATGTGTAATATGTGTAGTGTGTGTAGTGTGTGAGAAAGTTTGTATTATGTGTAATGTGTGTGAAGTGAGTGTAGTTTGTGTAATGTGTTTAGTGTGTGTAATGTGTGTAGTGTGAAATGTGTGTAATGTGTTTAGTGGTTGTAGTGTGTGTGTGTGTGCACTGGGTGTAGGGTGTGTAATGTGTGTGTAG
>JAUEKW010074178.1:0-12878 GCA_032274785.1 Ajuga reptans
TAAAGGTCATCCAAAGTGTTACTTTAGACTTTAGGTAGCACCGGCAAATGTAACACCAAAAAAGTGTTACCTAAAGTGTATAGTAACATTTTTTGGTATATATGTAACATTTTTCAGGTGTTACATATGCTAATTTATGTTGTAGTGTTGTTTGTGTATAAATATATATAAATAACTTACATCTTTATAAGTGTTGGTTTTATTTTTTGTTATATTTTTCATCTTAAAAATTCATTATTTTTTCGTTACTTCTTATTTTCATTTTACATTGCATGGGTGCATTACAGTAGTGATATGGAACCAACTAATGGGTTTACTTATATAACCCATTTGCTGACGTGTTTGCCACATCATCCCGCTACGCGGTAAATATATTCTCCACATATTTTCTCCCACTAACAAAATAATAAATTATCACGCTAAATATATATTTCCACATATTTTCTCTCATTAGCAAAATAATAAAATATCAACGCTAAATATATTATTCACAGATTTTCTCCCACTAACAAAATAATAAAATATGATAAATATATCTTTCCACAGATTTTCGTAGTATTATACTAGGAATTGCATAACAATATTTTAGTTTTGAAAAAATAAATATATGAGGATATGATGGTAGACTTAGTTCCACCCATGGGTCCTTTTACAAATTTGGTGGAGGTGAGTGTCCCTTCAAATGTTGGAGAAATGTTAATCATGACCGTATAAGAAATTTTATATAGAAGTATAAAATTCAAAAGTCTTAATTGATTTTGGTGTTGTCAAATATTGGTTGAATAAGAGCATAGTTTTACTTATGCTATAGTATTACATATATATGACTTATTACTTAAAAGTATATTTTTTTTACTCCACAAAATTGAAACTAAGTTCAAGAAAAGATATAAAGTTTGAGATATTTGACTACATCTCACGGGGCATAAGGATCCTTATATATATATGTGACAAAGAGAAAGAACATAATAATCCAACTTGAAATACGATATATAAATAGGTATTTTAGAATAAAATAATTCCAACTTTTACTATTAATTAAGTAAAATATATTTTATACCCGTGCTTTCATATTTGTATTTAATGGTCATTCCCTTTTCTTTTAAGGCAAAAACTTATATGCCCCCGTTGCATGAATATTTTTATATGCAACGGGTATGATTATTCTACCCCGTCCAAAAGGTATTACTTTTTTGCCAAAAAGTATCACTTAAAAGTATTATTTATTTTAATAAATTTATGAATGAAAATATAATTTCGGATTGATACTTTTATTAAGAACAATAATACTTTTAACCAATTAAGTAATACTTTTTCGTTACCTTATTGAGCGGGCCTAAAAAAAGGCGCTAAATAAAAAAAATATAAAAAAATTGAAGTCCATTTAAGTATATCAATTTTATAGCGATTGATACATTTTTGCAAAAAATTAATACTTTTTTTAGAAAAACTAATACCTTTTTGAAAATCGGGTTTGGGTCAACCCGTACGTTGCACATAAGAAGATCCATGCATCGGGGCACATAAGTGTTACTCTTCTTTTAAATGTATACTTTATATATATATATATATATTGTTTCTAATACATTTGATATATTTCACAGTTTTTTATAGCAATTTCATATTACTTATACATTACAGTTTACCTTATAACAATAACACAATTTCATTATTATTTTTAAAAATATTATTATTTATTATTGGAGTGGTGAAGTATATCTATCCCGTGCATTGTACGGGAAGAAATCTAGTTGTAAATAAAGAAGAAAGAATTGATTCTAAAATGACAACACATGTGTGTTCTCTATAGGAGGTCTAATATTATCAGATAATGAAGTTATGATAAATATTTTTACTTATTCTTAAATTATAATATTGGTTGTGTTTTAGAGAGTTTTCGATTATTCATATTTTGATGAGACCTAAATTGACATAATTGAGCTATGAAGCTTCAACACTGAACAAAAGAACAATGAAAGAATGGGAAAAAAGAGAACAAGTTATAGTACTGGGCTTCGCAGCATTCCTTTATCAATTTTTCTATTCAGAATCCTCTCCTCTTCAACGGTCCAAAAATCCTTAACCATAAACCGAGAATAATAACTATAACCGATGGCCTTTTTTTTTAATATAAAAAAAGGAAAATAACTATGATTGGCCTATAAGTATTTTATATATAAGTAATTGTATAATTTTCAATTACGAAAAAAGGGCAAAAAGAAAACCCACAAGGGTTGTGACCAACAGAACCAAGACCGAGATGATCATGATCATCTGTTGCAAAATTTTTCGATCAGCTCCCATTAATTCCTGCTTAGATGTTAGATTTTTATCGGCTGTTTATGTTTATTCTCGATTCCTCCCCGCCTAACTATGCCTACATCTCAAGCAACTCCGTCTAGGTCTCAATTAATTGCTAAGCCTCAGTTCACAATCGAACTAGCACCTAATGACTTCTACAACCTTGTCATGACCTAAACAACTAAATTGAAACGGGGTCGTGCAGTGCAGGGAGGTCACTCGGTCAGGATTTGGCAATCTTACTATATAATAAAAGAAAACCCTCTATAAGAGGAAACTAAAAGATTTTTCCGCCCATTTTCACCTTCTAAAAGTAGATAGGTTTAAATCATTTACTAATATAATATAAGTTCAAAGATATGTATATATAGTAAAATCTTACCAAAATTAGTTCCAAATGATTTTTAATATAATTTGCTATACAAAAAAGTATAGATAACAACTTATTATTAGTTTATTTTATAAAAAAAAAGTAAAAAAATAAAAATAAAAATATTATTTTCAGTTTGTTTCCTTTTTTATGTAAAAACTAACACTCGCAGCGCAATACTCCTTGAACTCGCGGAGCTCATACTCCCCGCCATTATCAGATCTTAAGCATTTCACCTTAAGACCCGTTTCAATTTCAACTAAGGCTTTCCACTTTCTGAAGGAGTCGAAGGCATCAGACTTGTGTTTCAGAAAGTAAACCCATACCTTTCATGTGGAGTCGTCAATGAAGGTCATATAGTATGACGCTCCACCAAGAGATGTCACCGGTGCTGGACCCTACAAGTCGTTGTGGACCAACTCCAACTTCTGCTTCTTTAAAGTTCTGCCACCCTTCGAAAAACTCACCCGTTTCTGTTTTCCGAATACGCAATCCTCACACAATCCGATCTCAACGGTCTTGAGGCCTGGTAGTAATCCCTTAAAAGACAACACCTTAATTCCTTTCTCACTCATGTGGCCGAGTCGACAATGCCACATACATACATCACCATTTGCACCTGCAATATCAATACTATCACGGGCATTGTTAGTCATGTACAACGTTCCTTCTTTCTTACCTCAAGTCATCACCATAGCTTCTTTGGTTATCTTCCAGTTATAGCAGCTAAAGGTTACAACATAACCTTCGTCATCCAACTGCCCAACTAAAAGTAAATTCCTTCTCAAACCAGGAATGTGTCTCACTCCATGAAACTGCAAGACATACCCGTTCGGTGCTTTGATTCGAACATATTCTTTTCCCACAATTTCTAAGGGCTCATCATCAACAAGATAAACCTTTCCAAAATCTCCAGAAGTGTCATGTTCCATCATGTTAGCACTTCTGCAAGAAATGAAACGATACTCCAGAATCTAACACCCACGTTTCTAATGGACTGCTCACACTCAAGATTAATGCATCTACTATTTCTTCTGTGGTTGCATTCACTAATTTTTCCTTCGAAGGTGTAGTGCATTTGTTCTTGTAATGACCGTACTTATCACAATTCCAACACTTGATTTGGCTCATGTCTGTCTTGGGCTTATCTCACCCTCTCGAATGATGCAAACATTTCATGTGATAAAGATGGATTATACATGATAAAGTAGTAAACTTTTGACACCCCGGATATAATTCAGTTTTGGCATCTTCCATGAGCTTGTGATATTTTTTAGCTTCTATATTCATTCCTTCTCTATCATCTTATGAAGAATTCTTTTTATTAGTATCAAAGTTTGGCATCTCAAACACATCGTGCAAGAGCCCATGCATGTCATCTGTCCCTTCACCATACTTATCACTAAGACTTTCATAATCTAATAAAGCTGATGGTGATGATTGTTCCCCCATGGAAAACCCATGTACTTTCAGCATAGTTCTTATCAAAACCCACCCATTGTAAGTGGGCATGAACTCCCTTAGGGTCTAGGTACATGGTAAGACCACAATTTTACATAGGCACTTAACCTTCCCATTCAAATATGAAAAACTAAGCGAGGACTCTATAAACTTGTTCACTCCTTCCATGTATTCACTACTGTTTCTTGGCATATAAACCCATTCTTTTTAAGCTTTCATCCTACAATTTTCTACATCAATTAAATCCTATATATTTATGCACAAATAATTAATAAATAATACGAACATAGATAATTATATATGTAATTGCTAGAAATTAATCTCTTGCATGGTTGGTGGTTGTTACCAGATTTATCCAACAATGCATAGGATGCAAGATCTTTGATGTTCTTTACACTAGCATCACATTAGCCACCACTACAAAGCAAATTCTTGAAAGCTGAATAAAGAGACAAAAATTAATAATTAATATTGGAAGAATTAACTCCTCAAACAGAAGTGATAATTGATAATTAATATTCTATTGATATTGTAAGGAAAAGAAGTGGACAAGAAAATATCATTAACTCCTCAAAAAAATAAAAAAATACAGTCAACGATTCGACATCAACGGAATATTGAAAACGTAAAATATTATCACGTAAATTCTAAAGTGGAAGGTAGAGAAGGATCCTTAGTTGACAAACTTTCAAAATATGTTTCTTTGTAGAAACAGAAACAGGAAATAGGCCAATATTTCTCAAACTTTTAAAAAGTTGTTATTGACCAAAGATAAGGTTTAGAAATTATTCAACATATGGGACTACTTCATTTTCATGATTTCCCAACTTCAGAAGAATCGCCCAAAGTCCAAAACTAAAAGTTTTGATCTATTTATAAAGAATATGCACGATGAAGAATCTATTATATGGACACTATAATTAATAGTATCGGGAAAAAAATCCTGAAATTTTTTGGGCGGGACTTGTTAAAAAATAGGGGGAAAGATAATTAATATCGGAAAAATTGTTAATACTAAAATTTTTAGTGTCGATAATTAATATTTCTGACACTAAAAATATTTTGTATCAGAAATGAAACCGATGCTAAAAAATAATAAGTATCAGAATATTTTGTTACCGAAACAAAAACTTTAGGGGTATGTTTGGTTGGGACTGAAGCCTGCTGTGACAATTTTGACTGAAGTAAAGTTGCTGAGAAAAGTAGCTGAGGAATGTAAAAAGTGTGTGTTAAGCCCCCCTCAACTATTAATGACAAACACATGCTGGGGTTTGAGCCTCCCTCAACGGGTTTGGGCTCAAACCCAAACAAACAGACCCTAGGTCATATGAGTCTGGTATCGGATATACAAAAACTGATACTACTATATATATTTAATATCAGAATTCTTTTTCGATACAAAATTTCCGATACCACAAATCATATTTCTGGTAGTGAATGGTTTGTACACCCTTACTCCCCAAGACTCTATTTTTCATGTTCAACGTAATAAAAGAAAATTAGATAATCATAGTTCCATGAGTTTATGGCACACAAGATTAGGTCACATCTCTGAGAAAATGATTAACAAGTTGGCTCAATTGCTTAACCTAAAAATTGAGCAAGGTTTGCCAATTTGTTAGTCCTGCCTCAAAGGTAAAATGACCAAAACTCCATTTATTGGCCAAGTGGAGCGAGCTAAGCATCTGTTAGAATTAGTTCATACAGATGTGTGTGTGCCATTAAATATTAGTGCCCGTGGGAACTATAACTACTTCTTAACCTTTACCGAGGATTTCTCTAGGTATGGTTATGTGTACCTTTTAAGGCACAAATTTAAAGTTTTTGAAAGGTTCAAAGAGTTCAGAACTGAAGTAGAGAAACAAACTGGTTTAAGTATAAAAACTCTTCGATCTGATCGAGGAGGTGAATACTTAAGTTCAGAATTTCTAAATTGTCTAAAAGAGAATGAGATTCTTTCACAGTGGACTCCTCCTGCTACTCCTCAACTCAATGGAGTTTCGGAACCTGGGAATCGAACATTGTTGGACATGGTTCGATCAATGATGAGTTTCACTTCATTACCTCTTTTATTCTGGGGCTATGCCCTAGAAACGGCGACACACCTATTGAATAGGATGTCTTCTAAGTCTGTGCCCAAAACACCTTATAAGATGTGGTGTGGTAAAACACCCTCATACAATACCTAAGAGTATGGGGATGTGTTGCTTACGTGAAGCAGCAAGTGGGAGATAAATTGGATATGAGATCCAAGTTATGTAAATTTGTAAGATATCCAAAAGGGTCCATTGGATACTTCTATGATGCCTCGGAACAAAAGGTGTTTGTTTCGAGGAATGCCACTTTTCTTGAGGAAGAATTTCTATCTGATAGAGATGGAAAAATTGTGGAACTTGAAGAAGTTCAAGAATCACAAAACATCCCAGATATTGCAGTAGATAACACACCAGCTAATGTTGGGCCTTCTGAAATACAACCTCTTCAGCGATCTGAAAGGCTCCCAAGGTTACCTAATAAGTTAACCTTGTTATTAGAGAATAAGGAGGAGGAACTCCCATTGGATAATGATCCAAGTAGCTATAATGTGGCAATGTCAGACATTGACTCAGAAAAATAGATAGAAGCTATGCAATCCGAAATGGACTCCATGTACTCCAACAAAGTATGAACTTTGGTAGACCCACAAGAGGGAATAGTTCCCATTGGCTGCAAATGGATCTACAAGAGAAAGCTTGGAGCTGATGGAGAGGTAATGACCTATAAAGCACGCATGGTTGCTAAAGGTTATACTCAGAAGCAAGGAATTGATCTCTTATGAGGAAAATTTTTCACCAATTCCGATGCTTAAGTCCATTCGGATTTTGCTAGCCATATCTACATATTATGATTATGAGATATGGCAAATAGATGTGAAGATCGCTTTCTTAATGAATACATTAAAGAAGAGATCTATATGAGACAGCCAAAAGGCTTCATATCTAGTGGGAGTGAGCAAAAGGTTTGCAAACTCCAAAGGTCCATTTATGGACTTAAACAAGCTTCGAGGAGTTGGAACTTCCGATTCGATGAAACAATCAAATCGTTTGGTTTTCATAAGAATCTGGATGAGCCATGTGTGTATAAGAAGGTTAGTGGGAGTGCAGTTACTTGTATTGTACTCTATGTTGGTGACATCCTACTCATTGGAAACGATATGGGAATGTTGCAGTCAACAAGGACTTGGTTGTCTACACAGTTCTCCGTGAAGGACTTGGGAGAAACATCCTTTATTCTAGGAATAAATATCTATAGAGATAGATCTAGAAAGATGATCGGACTATCCCGGTCCACGTACACAGATAAAATACTTAAAAGGTTTAGCATAGAAGAATCCAAACGAGGATTTTTGCCAATGAGTCATGGTGTTTCTCTCTCTAAGGTCATGTCTCCAAAGACACTTGATGAGAGAAAGAATGACTCGCATACCTTATGCATCCGCCATTGGAAGCATTATGTATGCAATGTTATGTACAAGACCTGATGTCGCACATGTTCTGAGTGTCACGAGAAGATATCAATCAAATTCAGGTGAAGAACACTGGAAAGCCGTCAAAATGATACTTAAGTACTTACGAAGAACTAAAGATATCTTTTTTATATATGGCGGTGGAGAGCTGAAACTAGAAGGCTACACTGATTCTAGTTTTCAGTCCGATATAGATGACTCAAAGTCCATGTCTGGTTATATATTCACTCTCAATGGTGATGCAGTCCGTTGGAAGAGTTCCAAGCAAGAGACCACTACAGACTCCACCACCGAGGCTGAATACATTTGATTTGCATATATAATTCCATATTTTATATTTATATTTCCCTTATTTTTTGCTAGCTTTTGTGTTTATTGGTCTAATTAATTATCTCTTGGTGTAGGAGAATAATAATTGAACTTGGAGCAAAACTGAGCTTAAAATGATGTTTTGGACTTAATTATGGAGAATTGGGCCAAGTGGATTGTGAGGAAGGAAGAGATGGGCTTGGATTTATTAGAGATTCCAAAAGAAGCACATGGAGATCTTAATTAGGATTTTAATTCCTCTTTTAATTATCCAAAATATTTTTAATATCTTTTCAAGATTGGATTAGGATTTGGTGGAGAGAAAACAATCTCTTTTAGCGTTATATTAGAGAGAGGCGCATAACAGTACACATCAGTTCCAATACACGCTCTCTCTCTCTCTCCTCCCTTTCAAAGACACGTAATTTTCTTATCGCTATTTTTTCTTTTTTCTTCTTTTCTTCGTTTCTTATTTTCTTCTTCATTCAACAACAATTGCTAGACTATTTTTTATGAAGATTATCAATCAAAGCATGCGTGGCTAAGGTTCTTTTTCTGATTCAAGGGCTATAATTCTAATTATGTTGTTGTGAGGCTGTGATTTTATTGTTCATGTCAATTCAAGTATTTATAGATTCAAGCTTATTTTATAGGAATTGTTTATTATGTTGAATTGACAACTCAATTAGTATTCAATTTCTTTCTGCTATTCATGAATTCATGATCCGTAATTGTCATGAAGGATTGAACTTTAGTAGCAATAGGTTAAATTAATGGTGCTATCATAATTAATTTGACCTAATTGAATCTACAAACTAATTATTGATAGTTCCAGCTATCTCCGCTATTAGTAATTAGGTTTAACTATTTTCACAATTCTTTATGTTATTATTAATGTGGTATGGAGGACTATCGTACCCAACTCGTTAATGATAATTGATGATTGGTTGCTGGGATTAATCAGTTACTTTAGAAAAACACACGATTTATTAGGGTTATCCTAATATATCGTTGGTTAAACTCTTGAATTGCATGAAATCTACTTGTGAGCCTATGATAAATAATATAATTGGATGTTAGACCATTTGATCAGAGCTTTCTCATATTGTTAATTCCCTTAGTTTAATTTTATCTTCTGGTTATTGAATTATATTTAATTTACTCTCGTTATTTGCTTAGTTAATTTCTAGGAAGTAGATTAAAAAACCCAATCCAATCCCCATTTTTATTTATTTTTATATTCGAAGGAATTTAATCATTGTTCCCTGTCGAATCGACCCTACTTGCCACTTTACTCGAATTTTGCTAAGTAGAAATTTATATTTGGTGGTTCGACGCCCATCAAATTTTAGCACCGTTGCCGAGGAACAGCGTTGAATTAAATTCTTTTGAATTATTTTTATTTTTATTTTGTTTGTTCGTAGTTTATGCCTCGTTCTTCTCGTACAGGTGAATTGATATACGATCCTAAAGTTGAGAAAACTACAAAGGCATTAAGAAAAGAAGCCAGATTGCGAGCACAACATACATCAAACTCGTCTCCCGGTTTGAATTTGGTTCTCGATTTGTCTAATTTAGAAAGTGATACCAGTTACATATCAGAAGGAAGCGAAATTCAAGAGATAGAGATGGCAGCTGAAGCTCAACCAACTCTTCAGGATTTAGCGAACCCTGATGTGAATCAGCAGCCGTTGTGCATCCAGATACCTGATACTGATGCAACATTTGAACTAAAATCTGGTCTTATCCACCTGCTGCCGACTTTCCGCGGTCTTTCTAGGGAAGATCCCCACAAGCATCTGAAAGAATTTCATGTGGTATGCACTGCTATGAAACCACATAATGTTACGGAGGAGAAAACATCTCTACGGGCCTTTCCATTCTCTTTAGCTGATAAGGCTAAGGATTGGCTCTACTATACCCTATCCCGATCTATCACTACATGGACTGATATGAAAAAATAATTTCTTGAGAAATTCTTTCCAGCATCAAGAGCAGCAAATATCAGGAAGGATATCTGTGGGATCAGACAGCAACACGGCGAAATCTTATAAGAGTATTGGGAAAGATTCAAGTTTCTCTGTGCTAGTTGCCCGCATCATCAAATTCCAGAGCAACTTCTTGTTCAGTACTTTTATGAGGGTCTCTTTGCTTTAGACAGAAACGTGATTGATGCCGCTAGCGGAGGTGTGTTAGTCAGTAAAACTCCTGATGAAGCTAAGAAACTCATTTCAAAGATGGCTGCTAACGCATAACAGTTCGGAACAAGAAGTGTTAGCATTCCACAACAAGTTAAGGAAGTGAGTACCAGTTCAACTGACAAAAGGTTGGATTCTTTGAATGCGTTAATGGAGAAGTTTGTGGGAACACAGTTGTCATATGCTCAGGTTTGTGGAATTTATTCAGTTGCGAGACATACTACCGACAGTTGTCCGATACTAGAAGATGATGTCCAACAAGCCAATGCAATGGGAGGGTTTCCTGGACAACCTCAACGCAAATATGATCCATATTCTAATAGCTACAATCCATGTTGGAGAGATAATCCAAGGTTAAGCTATAGGAATTAGGAAGGTCGGCAAAGCTTCCCACAATGGAATTTTCAGAATTATCAGAAACCGCCAGCTCCTACCCAACCGTCTAATTCTAGCCCGTCATTGGATGAAATAGTGAAAGCTCTAGCGACTAATACCCAGCAGCTTCAATAGAATGTCCAGCAGTTTTAGCAGGACACAAGAGCTAGCATTCAGAACCTCGGAAACCAAATTAGCCAACTGGCTACTTCTGTGAGTAAATTGGAATCTCATAACTTGGGGAAGCTTCCTTCCCAAACTGAGATTAATCCGAGAGAAAGTTCCAGTGCAATTGTGCTCCAAAGTGGAAAAGAAATACGATATGGGTCTACGTTGCTTGAGAAAGTTGATGAACATCAAGGTGACAAAGAGGTGGAAGAAACCGAGGGAGAAAGCTATCAAGGAAGAAAGAAGGAAAAATCCCCACTTCCTTCACCTAGCACTGCCAATGTGGCCGCACCATTCCCTAGTAGGTTGGCCAAGTCTAAAAAGAATGATCATGAGCGGGAAGTGCTAGAGACATTCCGAAAAGTTGAGATTAACATTCCGTTGTTGGATGCCATCAAGAAGATACTAAAGTATGCTAAATTTCTGAAAGAGTTGTGCACTAACAAGAGGAGATTGAGAAATGATGAGAAGGTGAGTGTAGGGGAGAACGTATCCGCTGTGATAAAGAAAACATTGCCATACAAATTTAAGGACCCAGGTATGTTTATTATGCCTTGTGTGATTGGAAGAATGAAAATTGAGCATGCCATGTTAGACTTAGGTGCTTCTATTAATGTCACACCATACTTAATTTATTGTGCTTTGAATTTGGGTTCTTTAAAAGAGACTAGAGTCGTTATTCAGTTAGCAGATCGTTCTAATGCCTACCCGAAAAGGGGTTGTTGAGGATGTTTTAGTGCAGGTTAAAGAGTTGCTTTTTCCAGCGAATTTTTATATCTTGAAGGTGGATGATGACATCGTGACCAATTCAGCCCCAATCCTATTGGGAAGACCATTCATGAAGACGACCATAACAAAGATTGATGTGGATGAGGGTACCCTCTCTGTCGAATTCGACGGAGAGATTGTGAAATTTAATATTTTTGATGCTATGAAGTACCCAAATGAAAATCACTATGTATGTTCTATTGATGCTATTGATTCAGTAGTGCAAGACACCTTTGAAGAAGACCATGGAGTAGAAAGATTCGATATGCAGTCCCAATTGGATATTGAAGCGGATATAGTTGAAGCTTGGGAGGTGTTGGACTCTTCGATGGAGACACAGCGTGTGGTAATTGATTTCGTGAAGAAAGTCCTATGTTCCATAAGAACTTGTTACCTTCTGTTTTGCAGGCACCCAAGTTGGAATTAAAGGTTTTTCCTGATCACCTTAAGTATATCTATTTAGGTGAAAATGAGACTTTACCTGTGATTATCTTAAAGAATCTCACTGAGGATCAAGAGAAAAGGTTAACCGATATCTTAAAGGAGCATAAAACTGCAATTGGTTGGACCTTGGCTGATATCAAGGGGATAGGTCCATCGATCAGTATGCACCAAATTCTCTTTGAGGATGATGCTAAATCGGTAAGAGGTGCACAAAGGAAGCTTAAAGTGGTAATGAAGAAGATTCTAAAGCTCCTAGATGAAGGGATGATCTAGCCAATTTCGGACAGTAAGTGGGTAAGCCCAATCCATATTGTACCAAAGAAAACGGGTATCACAGTGGTAAGAAATCAAAATAATGAGTTGGTGCCTATGAGGATACAAAATGGATGGCGTATGGTCATTGATTTTAGGAAGATTAATCTAGCCACTAGAAAGGATCATTTTCCCTTACCTTTTATCGATCAGATGTTGGAAAGACTTCCTAGACGAGCTTAATTTTATTTTCTAGATGGTTTTTCAGGTTACCACCAAATAGTGATTGCTCAGGAGGACCTGGAGAAGACGACCTTCACGTGCCCATTTAGGACGTTTGCGTGGAGAAGGATGCCTTTTGGTCTATGTAATGCACCGGGAACATTTCAAAGGTGCATGTTTAGTATCTTTTTTGAATTCATAGAGAAGCGTATTGAAGTTTTTATGGATGACTTCACTGTTTATGGGGATTCATTTGATAATTGCGTAAGTCATTTGTCTAAAATTCTAAAGAGATGTATCGACACTAATTTGGTCTTGAATTATGAGAAGTGTCATTTTATGGTGACTGAAGGCATTGTGTTAGGTCATGTGATTTCTTCTAGAGGCATAGAGGTTGATAAGGCTAAGGTTTGATTGTGAATTTGCCCTATTGATTTGGTGTGAGATTGCATGATTTTTGTGCTTAATTAGCCTCATTATTGAGTGAATTGGGCTCGAATTGATG
>JAUEKW010074397.1:0-12873 GCA_032274785.1 Ajuga reptans
AAATGGAAGAACTTTATATTGAGACATCTTTGCCTAGTAAATTATTCTTACTTGAAAAAAAATTCCGATTTAAGCTTGATTTGAATAAGGACGTTGATGAGAACCTTGGTGTGTTTACCAAACTTGTACAAAATATTAAGCAAACCAGTGACAAGCATATTGATGATTACATTCCTATCATTCTTTTAAATGTTATACATGATTCATATAGTGATGTTAAATCTGCTATTAAGTATGGTAGAGATCAGGTTATTCTCGATACTGTTGTGAATGGCTTAAAAAGCAAAGAGATAGAGTTAAAGAACGAGAATAGTAGTAAAAGTTCGGGTGAGATTATGTTTGTTAGAGGAGGTCTCAAAATAGATTTCAAAATAAAAAATCTCCTAACAAAAATAACTACCCCTTTGATCAGTCTAAAGGGAAAGGAAAATGTAGGTCTAAGTCTAGGTCTAAAAACAGGAGATGATATAATTATGCTGAAAGTAGTCATTTCATTAAAGATTGTCCTAGACCTAAGCAAAGTCAAAATCAGAATCCCAAGATTCAGCATATGATCATACTAATATGGCTTCTAGTAGTGGAAACGTGGGTGATATTTTTATGGTGAGTGAGACTTGTGATTTGCATGATGTGAATTATGTGCGTTCTAAATATGTGTGTGAAAATGAATGGCTAGTTGATTCTGCGTGCACTTTTCAAATAAACCCATCTAAAACTTTAGTTTCTTGTTACAAAGAGGTGAAGCATGGTACTGTGTCTATGGAAAATGAGAAAAGGTGTTATGATGCTGGTATTTGTGATATTTGTTTGAAATTTGGTTCTGGTTATGCTTTGACTTTGAAGAATGTTAGATATGTACCTGATTTGTGCAATAACATGATTCAATGTGCTACATTGGAAGATGATGGCATAGAAGGTAGGTAAGGGAAGGGCTTGATGAAAATTTTAAAAGGGTCTTTGGTGAGTTTCAAAGCTGTTAGAAGGAATAATTTATATGTTTGCATTATTGTGCTTGTGCCTTTTGCTAAAAATTATGTGAATATTGTCCAGGAGGATAAAACTGATTTGTGGCATAAAAGACTTGGTCACATGAGTAGTAAAGGTTTGGAAATCTTGCATAAAGATCATTGTTTTGGTAATGACAAATTGTCATGTATGCCCTTTTGTGACTCCCATTTTAATTTCCCAATAAATATGTGAGCACTAAAATACTTGAATATTTACATGCTGATGTGTGGGGTCCTGCGAGTATGCCTACTCATGGTGGAAACCGCTACTTTCTCTATGTGTTCATGCTGAAAAATAAATCGGATGTATTTGAGAATTTTAAAACCTTTTTTAATTGAGAATCAAACTGGGAAAAAGATCAAAATTCTTAGGACTGATAGTAGTTTAGAATTCTGCAATAACTTATTTGATAACTTCTGTGTTGAATTTGGTATTAAAAGGCATAAGATTGTTCCATACACTCCGCGACAAAATGGTGTTGCTAAGCGTATGAACCGAATTTTACTTAAAAGGGTGATGTTTATGCTTGCATCGTCTGGTCTTTCAAAAATGTTTTGGGGGTGAAGCTAGTATGAATGTTGCATATTTGATTAACAGGTCCCCTTATATTCCTTTGAATGGAAAGTGTCCTGAGTTTGTTTGGTCTGGGTAGAAGATTGATATTTCGAACTTGCGTTTATTTGGTTGTGATGTATTTGTTCATCAAAAACTTGATAAACTTGAACCGAGATCCATAAAATGTGTTTTCTTGGGCTATCCTGAAGGTGTGAAAGTGTATAGATTATTGCTTAGGGGTGAACTTATTCTTAAAGTGTTAATTAGTAGAGATGTGATTTTTAATGAATCTGAATTTTTTTTGTTTAACTACTTCTTTTCCTGTTGCTGAGTTTGACCCTGCTCCAAATAAGGTGGAGCAATTACTTGGTTTGAGTCACTTTGATGAATCTGAAAATTTGCATGCTGGAATTGAAAATCTACCTGCTGTGTTTGAAAATTTGCCTGCTGAAAATATTGAGAATGATGATGTGCATGATGAGAATGGTGAGAATGTGCCTGAAAATGCTGTGTTGGATGATTATCAACTTGCTAAGGATAGAACTAGAAGAAACATAAGGCAACCTTCTAAGTTTGATGATTTTCAAAGGACCTCACATGCTTCTAGTGTTTTTAGTACATTTATGAAAATTGACCTAAGCCTTATCAAGAAGCCTTAAAATCTGACGAGTCCGTTGAATGGTTAAATGTTATGAAAGATGAGATAAAATCTTTGCATGTTAATTAGACTTGGATTCTTGTGCCTAAACCTAAAAATTGTTCTGTGCAAGTGGTTGTATAAGGTCAAGAATGAAAATGAAACTGTTAGGTTTAAGGCTAAACTTGTGGCTAAGGGTTTTACTCAAAAAGAGGGGATGAATTACACATAAATCTTTGCTCATGTTTTCAAATTCACCACTGTTCGTATTATGCTTGCATTAGTTTTATATTTTTATTGGGAATTGAAACAAATGGATGTTAAAACTGTCTTTCTGCATGGTGAATTAGATGCAAAAATCTTTATGAGGCAGCCGGGAGGTTTTATTAACAGTAAGAAATCTGATCATGTATGTTTGCTCAAAAATCATGATATGGTTTGAAACAGTCTCCCAGACAATGGAACAAGAAATTTCACTTGTGTATGCTTTCTTTAAAGTTTAAGAGGAGTTCATATGATCATTGTCTTTACTTTAGCGAAAGTGCTTATGTTCCTATTTTCTTGCTCATTTATGTGGATGATATATTTTTGGTTAGTCCTTGCATTAAGTCTATTGAACATGTTCAAAATTATCTCAGTGAAAATTTTGATATGAAGTATCTAGGAGATGCAAAAAAGATCTTGGGTATTAACATTGTTAGGGATAGGACAAAGTCTACGTTTTTTCTCAATCCGATTTCTTATGTGGAAAAGATTTTGAGTAAATTCTCTATGTCTGCTGTTAAGTCTGTGAATGTGCCTCTTGCTGCTCATTTTTTAATTAAGTAAGGATTAGTCTCCCAAGTGTGAAACTGAAATGTATTCTATGAATATTGTTCCTTACTCTAATGCAATTGGTTTTGTTATGTATCTTATGGTAAGCACGAGACCTGATATTACTTATGATGTTAGTTGCTTGAGTAGATACATGTCGAACCCTGGTATGCCACATTGAGAAGCATTGAAATGACTTCTTAGATATTTGAAGGGTTCATTGAATGTTGGCCCTAAATTTTCAAAATATGTTCAAGGTGTTAAACTAGTTGGCTATGTGGATTCAAATTATGCTAATGACAAGAACAATAGAAAATCAACAACTTCCTATGTGTTCACTTTGTGTGGCTCGTGTATTAGTTGGAAATCTTAATTACGGCCTATAGTTGCTCTATCAATGACTGAATCTGAGTATGTAGCTATGACTGAGGCCATGAAAGAGGCCATTTGGCTAAAGGGTATTACATCGGAAATAGGTCTTCTCAATGGTAATATTGTTGTTTATTGTGATAGTCAGTTTGTCATACAATTGTGTAAAAATCCCGTGTTCCGTGATAGAACGCATACTGATGTTAGATTTCATTACATTCGTGATGTTGTTGCTAAGGGCTTAGTCAATCTGGAAAAGATAGCATCTGAGTTTGATTCTGCAGATATGGGAACTAAGTGCTTGCCTATTGAGAAGTTTAGGTCTTGTCTAAGTACTTTAAATTTTGATTCATGTGATTAGACTGTGTGGTCGTGTTCTTTTTTATATAGCTTACTTTTTGTTTGCTATAAATTTACCTATACTAACTGGGTTTTTTGCAGGTATCATAAGACGATGATGACATTCCTGTGGCTTCCCAATTTAAAATGAACTGGTACTGAACTGGTGTTAGGCAAAAGGTGGAGAATGTTGGGTTTGACCCAATATTTCTTTTCCCAGGCCCATTAACCACTTAAAGCCCATCTTCCCAAGCCAACCCACAATCCCATACCCCATTAGTTTAGCTAGCTTCCACCCTAATATTCTAAGTTGAATATGCAGATTATAACGCCCCCTCTTTGACCACTTAGGAGAGAGAATAGTGGGGAATCTTCTTTTTTGGTCTTATGTGAGGAAGAGAGAGAGATGTTAGATTTGAGAGAGATGAAAGAGTAGCAGCCCCTTTTCCTCTTAGTGAGAAAATCGTTGACTACTCCATTCTTCAGTGAGTATGACTAAAGGTGTGCATATGGTTCCCGGTTCCAGTTCGGAACCGTTGGTTTCAGAACGATGGGACCCCGGAACCGAAACCGAACCGTATTTTTTACGGCTTCGGTTACAGTTCGGAACCATGCGAAAACCGCCGGTTCAGTTTCAAACCGTGCGATTCCGCTAATTTTTTATTATATATATATATATTTGTTTAAAAGTGTGTTGAAAAAAATATAGAAAAATAAAATTGAAATACAAAGTAAGAAATACAACTGACATAAAAAATGGAGACAATTTTATTGCAATTAACTATAAGGGCAAATTACAAAAAACCATCCAACCTTTGCGTATTTTTATAGTTTGCCATATAAACTTTTTTTTTTACAAATTACCATCTGAAGTTGTGATTTTTTTTTGCAAATTACCATCTGAGAGAAATCTCAGCCGTCAATAGTTGGGCAATCGACGGTTGAGATTTGTTCGATATGGTAATTTGTAAAAAAAAAAAGTTTATATATCAAACTGTAAAAACACGCATAGGTTGGATGGTTTTTTGTAATTTGTCCTAACTATAAGTACAAATTTCCGTAAAAATCTATAAGTACACATTACAAGTAGAAATAATTATCGAATTACAACATTACAATTAAAATTCTAACTATAAAGTTACATCATAATTATCGAAGTACAACATTACAATTTACACCTAAATTTGTAAAATTATATAATAAATAAATAATAAAAATAAAAAAAGAAAAAGAAAAAAGAAAAAGGGCTTGAGTTTCATTTTAAATTAAAAATCTTACTTAATAATAAAATACAACCGTCTATAAATAGTAGTTTTAGCATTTTCCTGCATAAAATATCCTCATATTTCGAGTATGGCACCTGTTATGTTAAATTGCTAATTTATCGCTAATCTCCCTTAATTAGCATATATATTTGTCATATATATTCGGTCGAAATCTGTATCAATCAATGCAAATTTTAGCAAAATATGAAATTTTCCAACAACCTAGGTCAAAACTTGCGCAATAAAAGAATACCACATCAATCACCATAAATTTCCCAAATTTAACCAAATCAGACGATTTCATACATAATGAATTATCTCAATCAACAATGTAAAATTTAGCAAAATATGGAAATTTTCAACAAGTTAGGTCAAAACTTACCCAATATAAGAATAACACAGTAATCACTATAAATTTACCAAATTTAAACACAACCAAATTTTCTCAAATTGAAGTATAATTTAATTGTTTCACATAGTAAGACATATATATAAGGACTATAATATGGAAATATATTCAAATAATCTCAAATATTGGACAAGATATATGCTGATTTATAGTTAATATAGAAGCATTTTTCGCGTCCATATAAATATCCAATTTTTATAGCCCCTTCCCAATTGTTGTCTCAAATTTCACGCCACCTATCAGTATATTTACCATACTTAACAAAGTTTCTTACATTGAGAGATGATTGCTACATATTTTTCCGCCTAAAACCTCCTATTATTTCAGTATAACACCTAATATATTAAATCACTGATTGACTGCTAATTACTCATAATTAGCATACCTACTTGCCATAAAATCTATCAAATTTTTAATCAATCAGTGCAAATCTTCACAAAATAGGAATTTTCCAACAAATTAGCACAACACCTGTCCAATATAAGAATAACGCATCAATCAGTATATATATTAACCAAAATCAAAGGAAACCAGGAAAAGTATAGAAATGATACCTGATATTATATAAGGAATTACTACAACCAAATCTTCTCAAATCTTTAATTAAATAGGCAAGGACCATTGTTGATTTACATAGCAATAATTTTCACGCTAATTTTGAGTATATTTGTCGTATTTAACGTAACTTTCCTACTTCGACGCATGATTATTACGGATATATAAATCTTCACTATTCTTGCAAACTGTGCATCACCACGCATCAGTAACGTTACAAATTTTGAATTACATCGATAATAAAAGAAAAATGTACAATGGTCTTGAAAAGTATCAATTCCGATGTACGACCTGGAAAAATATTGTTAAATATTTTCAATTCAAACGACGCATACGATTTATGTGTATGTTTATCTCTACTTGAACTATCATGTTGTTCATATAAACATTACATATTATTTGTATTTCTTTTTTATCCGGGCTATTTGATTGACTTGGTCTATTTCTGTATTTCATCCTCTATATGTTACATGTTATATGTTAGTTCAATCCTGGGTATTGTCTGTCCATTTTGGGTTGTAGCTCTCCATATTTTAAAACACGTGTAGTTTATGAAATTACCAACCAAAAAATAAAATAATATTAAATAAAAAACCAGATACACATATATTACACACAAACCGAATGTTAAAAACCAAGTGTATATTAGACCATACTGCTTTGTGTGTAATTTCTAGGTGGATGGTCTCTCACTAATTATGGATTGAATTGAATTTTAGACTTACCAGACCTGGCCCGACACATGGCGTTGACCCGGCGACTAGGCCGGGTCGGTGTGCCATAATTGCTATCTCTACTTAAGATAAATAAGCCATACAAGATTATCGACATAACCTCTGTGCAAATATGATATAAATATTTATATTTAGAAAAATGATAAATGTATGTTATACTTACTCAAATATCTATGTTTTTAATAATTTTTATTGACCTTTTCTTTTCTTAACAAACATATCAATTTACATCACTTATTAAATATTGATTATAATATTTCACTATTTTTTTAACCATATAAATATATGAATTTATATATATACTAAATTTATAAACCGTTCATCGCACGGGGATTATATTAGTTAGAACAAAATTGTTATTATTTTAACTTAGAATGAAATTTCCTATGTATCCCTAACGTTTCGGCTTAAGGTTAAGGAATCAAAGCCCACGTAGTTCTCTTACCTTTACTTACCTTTCAGAATTGAGGCCGGTTCCGGTTGGATTGATCAATCTTCGTTTATTGAGAACCAGAGCCGGAGGTGCCGATATCAAAATTGAGTCCATCACCTATCTTCATCGAAATCAACTTCTTGCTTTCGTTTTTCAGCTTTTGTCCAATCTTTGAGTAATAGTTGGTTTTCAAGATTTTCAACGGTCAATCTTGATCTTCAAGGGTCCAAAGTGTAGCCTCCATTACTAAAGGCTTGCTCGACGGAGACAGTTGAAGCGGGGCAAGAAAAAATCTCCTTGGCAATAATAGATAAGACCGGAAAACAATTGGCCCTTTTCGACCACCATACTAAAAGGTCGGAAGGTTTTCAAACCCGATTTCCTCAAAGGTGGTTCCCAAAAATTCTTCAACCTCACTATTGGAGTTAGAGGAACCCTTTTATCATTTTTGTGATCGAACATCATAAAAATTTGCTAAACGTGCGTAAATCGGGTTTGATTGGGATTGAGAAGAGCCAACATCACTACTACTAGTACTACTACTAGTATCAACATCACCATATTGTATTCTATACTCTCTAAATAAATTAAATAATAATTATTTAGAGTGACCAACAATGATATGGATGTTTGGACAATCATCGGCACTATCATATAATGCTTCATAGTACATGGTTAACAACTTCTCTAAACCATCCTCTCTAGCCCTAGAATCTAATAATTTAGCCACTAAAAATAAATCGGGAATATCTTGAAAATATTTTAGCATTTTGATCTCATAGAATCAATAGTTTTTTTTTTCAAATTCTCGTCTTCCCTAAATGAAGCAAAAATAAATGCAATCTTAAAACGCAATGTCTAAAACAAAATGAGAGATAGGATAATAGGTACCGGAAAGTTCCTTAGTTGCATCTTCAGAAGTTCTTAGAAGAGAAATTAAATTAGCACAAGAATCCCATTGGCTGGTAAATAAAACAATACCTACTAGGTTTTGTTGAAAAAATGCAACTAACTCATCTTTAAACTCATAAGAGTTATTTAGCATTTTGTAAGTAGAGTTCCAACGATGAGGGACGTCAAATAATTTTTTTTATTTTTTTATTTTTTTTTAGATGTACATGTGTTTGTTTGCCAAATTTGACCCATTTTTGGTAATAGAAGAATGTCTAGAAATATATGTCATTGCATTTCTAATAGGGGAAACTTGAGTTTTGAAATTTGTTAAACCATCTTGAACACATAAGTTTAAACAATGACACATGCAACGTATATGGAATTTTTTTTCCACCACTAGTAGGTTTGCAATATTCAATAAGTTGAGGTAAAGATGCATTATGCTTGCATTATCAAATGAAATTGAAAATATTCTTTGGACACAAATTGTATTTTATTGTGCAATATTAGCCGTCGTATGATCGAAATCAAATTCTCTATAAGCAATCAATATTTTTTGCATAGGTCAAGAATCATCTATCTAATGACAAGTGATACCCATGTAATGGTGATTGCCAATTATCACATCAAACATCCGAACAAATTGAAACTTTTTGTTTTAATAAAGAAAACGAATCAATAAGAACAAATTAAACTCACCAACCACTTGTGCAATATCACGTGTAAGCATGCTTCTAGAAATTTTTCCACTTTGTGGAGCAAAACTCAGTTTGGTACAATCCTCATAAAACTCATCATCGGCAAAGTTAAAGGGAAGATGCTTGACCGAAATAAATTTGGCTAAATTTCTCCTAACATTGGTTTCATTAAATCTAAAGAGGTTAGAATCCGTACCTTGCGAGGACGCCGTAAATCCTCTTAATTATGTTTGGTCGGTATCAATGCCCACTTTATCGGGATGCTTTGAGTTAAGATGCTTAGTTAAGGTTCCATATCCACCACCGTGAATATTTATAAGTTTGCGTACAGTAGTTGCAAAAACCTTGTATTCTTGGGGGTCGATGTCCGGAATTTCAACTTAGTTAAAGTGGAATTGGAAAATAGTAGAACGGAGTTCTCTTTGACCACGACCCCGACCCCGACCCCACGACCTCCAATCCCACCACATCCTCCACTTTGACTCTCTTGAGTTGGACCGCTTACTTCCTCGTTTTGAGAGTCTTAGGAGGCAAAGGCGGCATCGACATTTTCACCTACAATTATAAACATGTATAATTAAAAAATAAAGTTTACTAAAAAAAATAAAGTATACTAGAAAGTAGAAATATTAAGTTTACTAAAAAAAGTTTAATAAAATAGTTTACTAGAAAAAAAATTAAAATTACCTAAACAATGGGCAATATCAACATTCAAATTCAAGTCGATCGGAATATCATCCAAGTTGATTTCATCTTCATATCTAGGGTTGTAGAAGTTGGCCGGAGGAAGTGGTGGTAGTGGTGAAGACGATTCGCCGGCGATCCTCTTCCCTTTGCCAGATTGAACTCGTGAAGAGAGGATGATCCTCTTCGGTTTGCCATATCTTGATAATAAAAGTGGTGGTAGAAATTGAAACTAAATTGAGAGAGATGGAGAATGGAGACTATAAATTGTTACTTGAAATTGGACAAATGTTGTATGAATTTGCTAGAAATTGAAGTATTGCACTACTAAATTGAGAGAGATTGAGGTGTGAGAAATTGAATGAATTTGGGAGGGGGGTATAGATTTTTTGAAGTATAAATTTAGAAAGAAAAAAAAATTAAAAACAGCCCCAAAACCCCTCCCCGCGCCTTATAACGGTGAGTTGATCATGGCCGTTGATTTCCAACGGCCAAATGATTATGACCGTCGTTTTCTAAAAAACAAAGTCGAGAAACTAGCGGTTCCGGTTGGAACTGCCGGTTTTATGCCAACGGCTACATCTCAGCCGCCCGTTCCAAATGGCTACTACATCTCAGTCGTCCACGTGGCATCTGCAAATAAAAATAATAAATTAATTTAAAGAAATCGGGAGTTCCGGTTCCGGGGCGGTTCACGATAATGGGGAAGGGAAACTAAAATCGAACCGTAAAAATATTGCTTTCGGTTTTGATTTTGAATTGGAGTCGGGTCATCCCAGACCGTTGACCACCGTTCAAACCAGCTCGGTTCAAGGTTCCCGGTTCCCGGTTCCCGGAATCATTTGCACATCTCTATGCGTGATCTATGTGGTTCTCTTTCAAGGTATCCCTCTTCTACCTATATTCTAGGAGCCTTTGTGGCTTGCAATTGTGGGGGGTTTTGGATTTCAATTTTAGGGCTTTATAGGCTATGGTCCTGGATCATCTTTAGAATCTTCACCAAAAGTTTATTGGGACCACGTTCAAGAAAGCCAAGCAACAAGAAAGTCTGAGCTACCTCATAATCGGAGCTAGATGGAGTTAGCTAGACATACTAGGGCGACCACCCAACACCCTATCTAAATCTAACTAGGCACTAGTCCCTAATCTACTTCCTGATTAGTTTGTAACGAGTTTTACAATATTGGTATTCAGAAAGAAGAGGCTTTTAACTTGATGATAACCCCGAAAGCTTCCTTTAATCAGTCTTGGTTGGATTTTTTTTTTTTGGCTACACGCCAAATCATAACCGATTTTTTAGCTCAAATTTCCGACTAATTCCCTTAAATTAGTACACTGCTATATCATCATAAATAACTCAAATAAAATGCATTCTGGCGAACTTCATAATAAAATTAACAGCAGCACGTGAGGTACTAGTAAAGTGAAATTTAATTAAACCATCCATACCCCCAACAAACTTAAAAATAAAAATTTCGAGCGATTCTCTACTATCAAGGCTAGATAAGCAAAGAAAGAGGCCGAGTAGCGCAGTGAATATATCGGAGTGGTGTATAACTCCTTCCGCATCATCTCTACCAAAAACCATCACTGCCACTCACGAACTGCAGACGGAAATATGACAGCTAATTTTGTCATACCCTCTGCTTTTCCTGCTTCATGAGCTTTATGAATTCGCCAAATACTGGAACAGAATACAGCTTAATTAGCACAGAAGATCTGAGTATAGAAGTTTCAAATTATTAGCCAAGTAGAATATTTATTTGTGGCTCATAAATAGTGATAATAATATTAAGAGACACGAATGAATGTTGATATATAGGCCCCCCAATGGAGCTTGTCGTCTGACAATACCTCTGCAATTTGTGAAGAAACAAACTTTTTTCATATAAATTTATTAAGCAAAACCTCAAGGGTGGTTTTTGTAATTTACCCATTTATAAAAGATATGTCCCCCAAGAACCTATTATTTTGTTCAAAAGAACACAAGTTTTGCACATTTCCCAGCATGATTTCTCTACTTAACATAAAATGAAGGTTGCATTGGGGGTGGGGTTCCCTAGTATTTATAGTCTAAAGAGTCTCAAGGACAAGAAGTTGGTGATCAACCATCAATGCACGACTACAAATTATATGCCGATGTTATGAAGTAGCAAGAAACAACATAGACTTGTGCAACGGAGTGAGATTGGGCAGGTATGGGAATGGATCTAGATTGACATTCATAATTTCGAAGCAGTATAAGTTCTTCAATTGCTAAGTGAATAGTCATACATCACCATAAAAAAACAAGTGTTGGATAGAATTAGTTAAAGAGCATAGCAGCCATACCAAGATCGGAATCATGAGGTCCAGGAGAAGCTTCAGGATGGTATTGTAGAGACAAGAGCTTTTGCTGAGAAAATGCAAGCCCTGCACAGCTTCCATCATTAAGATTCACGTGAGTTACCTCGACACCCTCAGGAAGTGATTCAGGATCTACAGCATAGTTGTGATTCTGTAAAAGAAAAAAGAAAAAAAAATTAATAATTAAACACAACTTCTCATATGAGAATAAATGAAATAAAATACTTCACGAGTTAAAGAAACAAAGGCCCAAAAACAAAAGGAAAACACACCAAGCTTGGAGTTTAGCATCATTTCAATTCACTTTCAAACACCAGTTGAGGATGATAAAGAAAATATCTTGCGAATTAACATACCTGAGCACTGATCTCAACACGGCCATTTCGCATATTACGAACAGGATGATTTCCTCCATGGTGACCGAATTTCATCTTGAAGGTTTTACCTCCTAGTGCTTGACCAAGCAATTGATGACCCATACAGATTCCAAACACAGGAACTTTTCCAATTATATCCTTGACAGTTTCAACCGCATAAGGAACGGCTGAGGGGTCTCCCGGGCCATTGCTAAACAGCACACCGTCCGGTTTCATCTTTAGGGTCTCAGATGCAGGCCATGTTGAAGGAACCACAGTGATTTTACAGCCATAGGATGCCAAGCGCCGTAGTATATTATGTTTGATACCAAAATCATATGCAACAACCTTCATCCCGGAAAAGATGATATGAGGATAATTTAGTCCAAATCTGCAGGTTATCTATAATATAATCAACTAATCATACTCGACATGTGGTACTAACTTGAAATGTCTCTTTATTGCTTTTGTCAAAGTTAAAATCCCATTCTGAATCTGTTCCATCAGTCCATTCATAAGGAGCCTGACATGAGACACCACTTATCAAGTCCACCCCTGCGAAATTGGATGACAAATACCTGTCATATTCTGCTTCCAAAGGGGCCTAATTTATTACTCAACTTTTTAAGCTAGAGGAAAAGTTACCAACTATATCCCAAGTTCGAGACATCTTCAGAAGTTCTTCATCAGTTTTAGATTCTTCTGTGCTCAATACACCAATAAGACTGCCATCTTCTCTCAACCTACGGGTGATAGCACGAGTGTCAACATCATCTGC
>JAUEKW010074616.1:0-21923 GCA_032274785.1 Ajuga reptans
GGGTTCCATCAATAACTTGGCCATTCCCTTATATTCCATTTTAAATTATTTGTATTTTGGTCCTATATCTTTCGCTATTTTTCTGTAGAATTCCCCTCTTCTTAGCTAGGGATTTGAAAGATGGAATGGAGTATACAAATACTCCCCATTCTTCTCCCATTTCTTTACTTAGTTTATTTTCAAGCTTTTGTAATCTTGTAACTAGGGTTTATCCTTCTTCTAAGGAGTCTGACAACTTTGGATTGAAGAAATTGTGGGCTACTCAACTCTTGTAACACCAATTTTGATCGATGAAGTTTTCCTAAACGATCTTCAAATTGTGAAGCATTTCTCTATCTTAATCTTTCTTCTGATTATGTTGATGTTTTGCTTATTATCGTTGATTGTTGTTTTTTCTTTGATGATTTGTGAGTAGTTCCTTTGTTTCTCGAAGTTAGGGAATAGGCCCAACCTCGGGGTTGATGTAATGATAGTTTGTATATACAATTTATTGTGGGATTAATAGATCTAGGATTTATGGATCTACTTATTGTGTTGTTCTTGCTTATGCTAGGTGTTAAGGTTTTATGAGGCTTGAATTGTGATTCTACGTATTTAACTTCTCTAAACCTGAGACTACACTATTTATGCTCTTTATAAGCGTACGGAGAGCTACGGTTTGAAGATGGATAAGGTTTGGTCAAGATATCACAAGAGATGCATTTGCCTTGTGCTTGAGCGGTTTATAATTCGAACGCCGATCTATAGCATGAAGAATTAGTGGTGTATTTACCTCTACGTGATAGGATTGATTGAACACAATAATCTATGCTTAAGCAATTTATCTTCACTAAAAGATTTAGTCATATCCTCATCCCATAAGTCAAGATTTGGTCGACCTTTGAGGTTCACCCAAACCACAAATGAATGACAGTAGTTTCGTTGGATTTAATTCACGAGGACTTGACACCCCTCATCCGTTAGTTCCACAATGAGTCATAAACTCGCTTCAATACTTTAACCCTTTTTGGTTTTTATGAATTTGAACCTTGGGAAAATCTTCTCCATTAGTTATTTTTTACTGTTTGATTGTTTGTCACTCTCAACTATCAATTTGCTATACTTATGCCAAACAATTAATTTATCTTGTTCACACGGAGAATCTTTCTCATGGATATAATAATATTATATACTTACTACCTATGTGAAGGGTTGTACGCTTGCAACCAAGAATACGAACTATTCAAGATGTATTTCCCGACAAGTTCATGGCGTCATTGCCAGGGAGGATTACCTCTCCTTGTAATTAGCCGGGTCAGTTATTCATAGTAAGATTTAGCTTTTATTTCTTGTTATTTTAGGGTTAATTACAAAATGCAACCTGTACTATGAGCGTTTTTTTCACTTTGCAACCTAAACAAAATATTTTTTTCGATTGGAACCTGTATTACACACAATTTTACTTTTGCAACCTCCGACTATATATTCCGGCATATATAGGCCATGTGACCAGCACATGTCAAAAGGATCAATAAGATGCCGACACGTGGCACCATTAAATTTTAAAAAAATTTACAAAATAAAAAGAAAATGATATATAAAATATATTTTTAAAAAAAATCCATAAAATTCAGAAAACAAAATTAGAAAAAATAATCGGAAAATTATTATGAAAATAGTAAAAAAAATAATAATTTAAAATCCATAAAATTTCTGAATATTAAATTAAAATTTAGAAAATTCAAAAAAAATCTGAAAAGACAAAAAATTGAAAATAAATTTTTGGATACCAATATGAATTTCTTGGGTAAATCTACAAGTTTCAAGGACTTATTGTCAAAGGGGGACTATCTTGCAAAATCTCCAAAAATAATTTCCAGATATTTCAAAATAATTTTCAGAAATAATTCTGGATTTTAAATGAATTTTCAGAAATTTTAAAATAATTTTTAGAAATACTTTTTTTAATTTTTTTGATTTTAAATGAATTTTCAGAATTTCTAAAATAATTTTCAGATATTTTTTTATTTTCTAGATTTTAAATTATTCTTTTGCTATTTTCAAAATAATTTTCAGATTTGTTTTCTGAATTTTCAGGATTTTAATTTAATTTCCATAAATTTTAAAATAATTTTTGGAAATAAGTTTTTAATTTTTTGGATTTTAAATTATTTTTTACTATTCATAATAATTTCCAGAATTGTTTTTCTGAATTTCAATGTATTCTCTAGATTTTTTAAAAATATATTTTATATATCATTTTCTTTTTATTTTGTAATTTGTTGAATTTTTATTGGTGCCACGTGTCGCTATCTTATTAGTCCTTTAGGCATGTGCCAGTCACATGGCCTATATATGCCGTATTATATAGTCGGGGGTTGAAAAAGTAAAATCCCGCGTAATAAAGGTTCCAATCGGAAAAAATATTTTGTTTAGTTTGCAAAGTGAAAAAACGTTTAAAGTACAGATTGCATTTTGTAATTAACCCTTATTTTTATCACCATGCATTCTCAGGTACCTTTCGGTTTATGAGACAAACAAGGAGTGTTGACAACCACCTCGTTCACATCGACCCAGAAATCGATCAAACCTACCACTGTGAGCTAAAAAAATAGTAGTTATATGCCCTTGTACATACTGAAGTAATTGAGAACTACGAACCTGCTATCCCCTGGAGATGGCCGAAGAACATCCACCGAAAAGGACATTGATAGACTACATAACTCCCAACAGTGCGGGAGTCTACTCCAGTATTGCACAACCACGACTACAAGCCGCGCACTTTGAGATTAAGCTAGGCCTACTTCAACTAGTTCAAGCCAAAGTTGTGTGATACTCTGAAGATCAATGGAGTACCTGCCAAAGTTGTTCATCTGAGTCTATTTCCATTGTCACTTCGTGACCGTGCACAAAGATGGTTAATGTCCCTACCGCCAGATTTTATCACCACTTGGGAAGATTTTCACACAATGTTTCTACATAAATTCTTTCCACCAAGCAAGATGCCACAAATTCGACATAGGATCACCATGTTCGCTCAAGATCCCGATGAATCCCTATTCGAGGCAAGGGAACGATTCAAAGATAATTTGAGAGGTTGTCCACATCATGGTCTCAAAAGATGGATGCTTCTCTATATATTTTCCAATGGTCTCACTATATCATGAGAGGAGCGACGTAGATGTCGCATCAAGTGGTTGCCTAACACTACAAGAATTTCTCTAATAGACAACAGTGAAAACACAACAGTTTTTGGCTGAAGTGTTGTCTATTCTTGAATTAACAACAGTTTTACCCTAATATGTTGTCTATTAGAGCCAAGACATGCTAATAGACAATACTTATACAACGGTTTCAATATTTCTCATCTATTAGCATTTTGTTTTTGCAGATAGACAACAGTTTTCTCAATAGTTCCCCAAACATGTTGTCTATTTACAATACTTTAATCCAATAAATAACACTAATGACAACGATTTTGTGAAACCGTTGTAAAATAAAAAAAAACATTTAGTATAATTTCACAAGTTTGGGCCAGTTTACAAAACATGTTTGGGCCAAGTGAAAAAAGAAAGGGCAAAGTTGTATGTAGGAATCGAACCCACAACCACGTAGGTAAAAGCCACGCAGGCCACCAGTTGAGCTAGGACGACTTGATGTTTATTAATGATAATTACTTTACTATCATAGTTTTTTTACAGAAGTTACATTAAGAAATCAGATTCCCTAAAAAAATGAACCCTTCGATATCATACAATTTCTTCCCCTTTCTTCCTCTCTCAACCAAAAGCGCCCAAATCGTGAGAATCAGAGAGAAGAACTCGACAAATTTGACAACGCAGATAATTCAACAAAGCAGTCTCCCCAAATTGTAGATGTCGGTTCAACGGTGACTGTTGGGAACAACAATAGTGTGACAATTAGGAATGGCAATGGTGTGACAGTTAATCGAACTGATAAACAGTAATTTCTTCGGCTTAGAAGGTACAACACTGCGATTCCCGTTGCTTTCATCGTTTAAGTTTAATTAATTCTCCTTTTTGTTTTTTTTTGCTGCTGAATTTGGGGATGAACATACTGTGTTTCTCCTTTCAGCTCTGGTATCATATTGTGTGTGTGTGTGTATGTGTTTTTTGGTGAAGATTTTGTTCTGGTATTTTATGTCAATATATATTTTGTGTGTGTGTATTGCGGATCATATTTCGGTGTCAGCTAAGGACTTGGTTTCATGAAGGCTGTCTGTAGATTAACTGCTGCTCAAGTCCTTGGTATGTTGATACTCATTTATACCTCTTTTTGTTTAAGTTGTTGCTTCTTCATGTTGTTTCCTATCTGATGATGTTGCTTCTTGTTGCTTTATATTCCATCTTCTTAAGGAGTTAATCACATTTACACAAGGTAACAATTAATTTATTAAAAAAATTCAGATTTACGCATAATAAGTTAAAATATATAAAGAATTAAAATATTTAATATTCAATGAATAGTAAACTCATAGAACTTCATTCATCTATTTTTATGAAATTCCGAACTCCTTTTATTTAATTTACTTCTAATAGTTTATATGTGGTTTCTGGAAAAATTAGTCTTCAGATTTTAAGATGTGAGCACATCTATGTATTGAGAGATTACTGTGTAAAATTATGAATGATTATTGTTTATTCCTTTACTAATAGAATATCCTTTGATCCATTTCTAACATAAGTCTTTTTTTTAACATAAAAACGAGATTCTCTCCTCCATTCTAACACCGTGGAACATATTTCGCCCTATTCAAAGTGGGAAAAGGTTGTGGAAAATGACAGTGGTAGTGTTACGAGCTGGTTGGCTGTGAATGATCTATCCTTGTCTTCACTAACTAGACCAGAGGTAAGAATTGCAGTCTTGCTATATAGTCTTTCGTTTTGGAAGACGATGGTTTCGTACTTTATTGCTTATATATACATTGAATATATGTGGTGCCATATTTCTGAAAGAAATTCTGTATTTGTACAAGAGTCGAGTTTAATTTGTAGTTAAACCGATGAGCCTTTCTTTATCTTTTTGTGGAAATTTTTTTATTAATAATGTGCATGTTAGTGTCATTTTCTTCACTATGGTAGCTGGGATATATGCATGTTAGTCTGCTGCTGCTTGTTTTCTTGTCTTGAAATTTTCTCTGATTTATCTTTTACGCTAGAAGGTGAAATGATCAAGGTACAGTACTAGTATAACATTTCTGTTGCACTTAATTATTTCGACTGTGTTTCATATCTGTATTTGCTAGCCTAATGTGGATCACATTCTGATTATGGAGTGTCTCAAGTGTTAAAATTATTAAAAATCAGAAGGAGCTAATATTCTACGTTTATTTGTAATTTTCTCTTAAAGAATCTGTCGTACATGTCTATAAAGAATCTTGAGTATTAAAGAGTTGATAATCGTAATCATCATTGTAGCTGCTTGTTAATTAGTTGTTACCTCCTATTGCTATAGTTATATTAATTATTATAAAAACTTCAGAGATAGTGACTATGATAGCACCCACTATATCATCCTTTAAGTTTAAATATTTTTTGCTAACTTGAGTAATTTTATTGATTAATTAGTAACCTTATATGTTTTTTGAAAATACTAGGAATCTTTTTAGAAGGATGAAAGAAGAGGGCATACAAGAAATTTTTTATTTTATGAATCCAAATGCCATCGCGTTTTTCCGAGATAAGAACGAGGAGGATAATCAAAATTTTGAAAGACTAAATGAAATGGCACGGTTTGTAGCAAATAGGCTGATAACTTCATCACCAAATCAGTTAGTCTTGATGCCAAGCAACGTCGGGTAAGCATTTTTTCTCTACCCTATAAGATTTTATATTTCCGATTTTATAACTACTTGGACTTATTATTGTACGTGCATAGATATCATTGGATTCTCACCTTCGTTGACCCTTACAACGAGCATATTTTCTTAATGGATCCTATGAGTCATAAAATTCGAAGTTCAGATTGGAAATATATTGTGGACAAGTAAGTCTAGATACTTTTTATCGATTAAACTTTTTTATTTTGTAAGTTAAATTCTTATTTAAGATATCTTTTGAATGTATGAATGGCATTGATAATATTTAAGGAAGAGAAGGGAATGCAAGGGAAAAAGAAAGCAACGTGGGAAGTGATACCAGCAAGTACTTTACTTCAAATATGAGTACATACTTACTTTGATATTACATATATTTCATTAACAAATTATTTCAACTTAGGGTCCTCGCCAGCCTAATGAAGTACAATGCGGTTTCTATGTGATGCGTTTTATGAGAGAAATCACTAGAGGAGCTGAAACCATCCATCAAGATTCTTTACTATCAATAGTAATGTTACATATATTCACCTAAATAGAATCACTTTTCATCATTTTTTATGCAATTGCAAAATAGAATTGTGTTTCACTGATGTAATACTTGTGTTTTTATAGTTTAAACAAGCTAAGTACATTGTAGAAAAAATTGACAAAGTTCGTCGGGAATGGGCAGATTGTGTTCAAGATTTCGTGTATGATGACTAACTTGGAAAGCTATGTGTTACTGTGATTAAACTCTTAGCTATAGCTATATATAAATATTAGAATTGGTTTCTTGTATTTGTGTAAGAATTCTTGATATATTCCAAAAATGCACATGAGTAACAATTGGAATGTTTGTTGTCCCCTTCTTTGTAGTTGGTTATCTGCAGTTTCTATGTGTCTATATGTGCTTTGCTCTGGTGAATGGAAGTTTGGTCATGCAAAATTCATATTGCTTTTAGTTAACACAAGGATCTATTTTTCCTACTTGTCTGGTAAATAATAAAGTTATGAAGAAAGCAAGGCATGCTTTCTATCTTTCATTCTTTGGATTTTGTAGTATTGTGTGAGTTAGTTTTCATCTATCTTGACTAAGGCATGGTGATTGATTGAGGTATTAGAACGTAGAAGGGGTTGTGATGTAGTACAGGGGGTTGTGATGACTTGTATAATAATGCTATGAAGTACAATGCATTTAAATGTTTTATCTAAACCTAAATACCAACTTTTATTTTTCTAAATGCGATTTTGTTTATTTTTGCATCTATGTAGTCAATGGTAAAGAAACAGGGAGCATAGAGAGCAAAATTTGGAGTAAAGACGGGCCTGATGAGATATTAGATTGGAAATGGTTTTATCTTTTTGAAGAGTATTGGTTTCATTGCCAAAATATTTATATCATGTACTTCATTCTTTTTTACTTTATTGAACAAGGGAAGATGAAAACTACTTTCATAAACTCATCACTCTTTTGTGAAAAGACTCGCACATTTAGGTTATCTTAACTCGTGTTGATTTACTAAGTTTCTTGAAGGGAATGTAAATTTCTTACGGAATTTTTCCATGAAAGCTAATTACTGATTTAGCACCGGATAGCCACAGTTGTTAAAACCAATATAGACAACGGATAAAAATCGTTATTAAAACAATATCAGACAATAGGTTTTGGTTATCAAACAACATATAGAAGCTGTTGTGATCAACTGTTACAAAACTAACAATGAATAAAAACTGTTGTTAAATCAATATCAGACTACAATTTTTATGCGTTGTGTAAAATGTTGTCATTTCATAAACAGAAAATAGTTTTAAACTGTTGTTAAAAGGGGTACTTTTAACAACACCACTATTCTTAACAGACTTTCTGGGCGATAGACAACAGATAAAATTTGTTGTCTATTGGAAAAATTCTTGTAGTGGCTATAATGAACAATAAATTAAGGTATCGTTCGATTTGATCGAAGCTATGGCCACTAACCAAAATCAATGGAACAGCCCTAGAGGTAATCCAAACTCATCTTTGAGCTCTCAAAGGAAAACTCAAGGTATGCACAATGTAGATACTCTCATCTTAATAGCATCTCAAATTGAGGCCTTGACTAAGAAATTTGATACTATGACAGTCGTGAGCACTACTTCCACCCAACCCCCATCTTTTAATTCAATGTCTTTTGAAATCTGTGGAGGGGATGGACATACGTCTAGTGAGTGCACCATTGTTGCCCCCATTGAGAATGTGAACCTCCTTGAGAGATAAAAGAAAAGAGAGTGGAATCCCTACCCCAACACTTATAACCTCGGGTGGAAACACAATCTGGCATTTTCTTGTACCAATAATCAAAATTCCCAAAATCCACCCCAAAGGCAGTTCTATCAAGGCCAATCCTACTCATCGAGCCAAACCCCACTCGATTTTCCCCTAGAGGTGGATATTCTAAGCAACTTCGGAGAAATGATACGGAAACAACTTTTGAGGAAATGAAAGCTCAAGCAAACAAGGATAGAGATGACATGAACGCCAAGTTTGAATCTCTCATGAGTCATAATAGGATGCTTGGGCAATTATCTTTAACCAGTCCAAAACTTCCCGTAGGGGCGAGTATTCTCCCAGCTTAAGCTGAATACAAACCTAAGGAGGAGCTGAAGTTTGTGGGGGGTGATAAGAGTAGGCTTGAAGAGGTTGACGAATGGGATGTGAATTCTAAGAAAGGTGTGGTTGAGAAAAATAAGGTAGATGAGCCAACAATTGTGTTGGGCGTCTCACTTAAGGAATTGACCGACAAACCCATAGCATAAAATTCCCCAATCTTAATTCCCCCCAATCTTAATTCCCCCTAGTGAGATAACCCATGAGTAAAACTTAGTTTGTGGAGAGAATAGTGAGAGTAAGGGAAGATTGGAAGAAAAAGAGGGTGAATGTTTTGAGGGAACCATCATTGATGCCACATCACCCCTTCCTCTTTCCAATATTACCTACACGATGACCTTTGTGATTCTGGTAAAAAATTTAATGGTTTGAAAAATTTCATTGAGGAGGTAAAAAATTCTTTTGTGGAATTCCATGCTAGCCTCCACCTCAAGGTCAATGCATCGAATCGTGAGAACCATTTGGAGACCCCCCCTCTTCTTCAAGAGACATGCAATAGATATTCTCGAAGAATGATGGCTTCTAAATTTTTGGAGCATTTCCGAAAATCAAAAGGGATACTATCTCGATTTCAAAAACTCTCACTCCAAAACTCAAGGATTCTGGATGTTTCTCCATCATGTGTAAAATTGGTAAATTTGTTTTAATTATGCACTTTATGACCTTGGAGCTAGTGTGAATGTCATAATCTTAATTGATTTTAATAAGCTCGGTTTAGCAAGTTTGACCCTAAGAAATATGTTCTTGCAATTGGCCGACGCTCAAGAGGCTAAACCAACGGGAATCGCAAGATATGTAATTGCACAAATTGAGAGGTCAAATTTGCCAACCGATTGTTATTCTTGAAATTGAGAATGATCCCAAGTTCCCTTTTCTGGCAAGTGCGGGGGCATTTATTGATGTCAAGGGAGATCGGGTGGTCCTTGACACCGGAGATGACGTAATCAAATTCCAAATGCCGACTCGTAGACACCTCTACATTTTTCACAATCTCAAACCCCCGACCCCATCAAATTATTACCAAACATTATTGAAACTTTATCTAAAGTGGAAGTCATTAACTCTAGCCCTCCTTCACTTAAGAAGAATAAAAAGAGACCAAAGTAAAAGCATAGGGAAACATGGAGGCCTATAAGTAAGTCGAAATATGATTCAATTGGGAATTCATCGAACGGAGAGACCGGAATGGGTAACAATCCCATATTTAGTCCCCCCAAACTTCTCTTGATTTGTGGGTCAAGCTAATGACCTTAAACAAACACACTTGGGAGGCATCCCAAGCTCCTTTTTAATTGTTTTGGTACGATTAGTTAGTTTAGTTTCTTTCTCATTTTGTTGTAAATATTTTTAGAAGATTCGATATTTTACCGAGCGCTCCTATGTAGGAAATAGGATTACATGCGGATAAGGAGGCAAAAGGGGCGCATTTGAGCTAGAATCTAGACCGAGCCTGAAAATTTGAGAAATTGAGTCCCGGAACTTTTTCTACAAAGTTGGGAAAATCAAGTGAGAAAATTTACCGAGGAATATCTTTTCGAAAAAGAATTAGGGCTCCAATCACATATTGATCGGCGTCGAAAAATATATGTTTACTTGCCTTTCTCTTGCCTCATTTTGAGTGTAAACCATACATTAGATGTCCAATTAGGGCCCGAGTTGTACCTTTATGTGACTCAAGGTCATGTTTTCCTAATTGTGTGATTTAAGATGTTTTTTAAAGTATTTTGATCATATTTGGTAGCAAAAACGGAAACTGGATTCTCAAGAGGCCCGTTGCACATTCTATCCACTTCCAACATGCTTTTTGAGGCCCAAACGGGCCCCGATCGGGCTGAAACATAACAGTTAACAAGTTCAAGATGTTCTGAACAGCAATCGTGAAGGAACTTAAGCGAGAAAATGGATGTAAATAGGAGAGCACGTCAAAGGAAGAAGACGGCGCGCAGCTGAAACAGCGGATCAAGGCAAATTGGCCTCAATAACGCCGCCAATACCGCTCCGTGTACCGACCACGGGTACCGGTAATGGTAGAGGCCACAGGTACCGGTCCAGGTATTCTCATTGGTACCCATTCCAGGCCCTTGCCCTATTTTTGCTGTCCAAGGGGTGTTCAAAACCGAGTTCGCGAATCGAAAATCCGTCGGGTTAACTCGTCGCGTTTCAGTGTTTCAACCATAACTCTCTCGTATGGAGTTCGATTGAATCGATTGGAAGTGCTGATTTACCACAAGACAATGGGCTACAACTTGTATGTTCGGGCAGAAGACTGATTCGGGCCGGAAGTATGAGAAATGGGCCGTTGAAGATTTTGGGACTACTTTGCTATATTTCAAACTTCTTATTAACTCTATTTTTAACTTTGCTTTTATTACACAATGTACCCCATTTTCCATTAGCTTTCTGCAGATTTTAGGGCTTGGGAGAGTCCCCTATAAATACCCCATTCTAAGCTTGAGTGTTAGAAAAATTTAAGACTTCATAGTTTAGGCTAGTCCTTTAAATTTTATGTTATCTTTTCATTTTCTTGCTTGAGATTGTTGAAGTGTTGAAGATTTTGAGCTTTGGAATATCTCCAAGCCATTAAATAGACTAAGTTTCTTCTTTCCCTTGCCTTTTATTTTCGAATATTGGTGCTTAATATTTCGTCAATTTTTCTTTTGTGTTCGATGAGGCTTATGCTTGATGTTATGTTGTTTATTGTTGATTTTATGATGATTTGTAAGTTGTTACCTTGATTTCCCAAGGATAGGGAGTAGCCAAAGCCTAGTGGGTTGGTGTCTTTCTTAGGAGACTCATAATATATATTTTGTATTTCGAGATGTGTTTGTGAAATTGTTGGTCTATCTACATGAGTAGGGGTTGGGATTGAGTTCCTTTGCTTGTCCCTTGATATTCGGTCACAAAATCGTGGGTTTTTGCTTGCAAGTGTAGGATTTAGGATTTATTTTCTAAGCTTCTCCCTTCCAATTTTGTGTGAAATTGATAGGTTGGTGTAGATGTGTAGGATTTAGGGTTCCCCTAAGCTTCTCCATTCGATTTCAAAATTTTAATCCTTTTTTAGGTGAGATGCAAGAAGGATGAGAGGATAGGGTTGTCTTGAGGACTTTCTTTGAGGTTAGTTTTGCCTAGTTTATCATGTTATCCACGTTCTCAAAGTTCCGGTATAATAGCATAGTGGATCAATAGGTGTAAATACCTTTGAATTAGTATCTCGACATCCCCGGGTAGCATAGTAGGGTTTTTCTACTTGTAGGGTTTAAACGTCTCCAACAAAGAGCGTGGGTTCTCTCTACTTTTGACTCCGTAAGGATACCACCATCTTGAGAGTGATTGGGGTTTAATTCGTCAACTCGGTCATTGTCAATCAATCAAGGATGTGTGCATCTAGGAATGGCTATAAGGCACCCCGGGGGATACATCCCATAATCATTGATAGAGGAACCTTGTAATTGCTTCCCTTAGACTTTACGTAGGTTTCGTTGGCCCACTAGACACTAACCCCGTGACATAGGTGAGGGTGAAACCGAATCTTGGGAGATCATCTTTATTATTATTGTTTTCTCTTGTTGTTTATGTTTGTCACCACACAATCTACTACTCAAACTTGCTAAACTTGGAACCGTTGATCGACTTAGCTAATTTACTTGGACAATCCTCTTTTGGGTTCGATAATCTAAAAATACTACCACTGACAGATAGTTGTAAGACTTGCAACTATAAAAGGTCGAGGTGGCGTGAAAACCCACCGAAACCCTAGTTAAGTTCACCTATATGGCCGCCGCCCCTCCTTTTCCCACAAAACCCATCACTTTTCCTCTCTCGTTCTCTCTCTAGAATTTGAAAAGCTCCCACCTCTCTCTAAAACTTTCCAAAACTCCCAAACTTCAAAACCAAATTATGCTCATCTCGGTTGGAACTAGTCTAATTCCTTGAGAGGAATTGCTACCCGGACGAAGGTGAACATTTTGTATCGATCATTTCTGGCAACACTTACCGAAATCCGATGCCGGAATTTCCCCTAAGATAAGCTTGGATTTTGTTTCATTTTCTGTGCTCTTTTCAAATTTTTTTGCTTAATCCCTTCATAACTGTAACAAAAAATTTTGTGCATAGAATAGATAATCACGAAAGAGAATTACAAATTTGAATTTCTTTGAATTGAATTGATTGAATTTACAATTCGTGAGTTTCAATCTCTAATTCTCCTATGCTTCTTATTTTCAAGATGATATCTTGGAACTTTAGAGTAGATTAATCAGGTTTGATCTTATCCGTAGCGAATTTCTTCTTCAATAACGTTAATCCGAGGCTTCAGGGTATTAATTTCATATGAAACATAGAAAATATCAAGGACATGAAGAACAAGAATTCTTGAGTCTTGGAATATTTGGATGAACTTTGGTCTTTTGACTCGCACCAGATTTGGTGTCTTCATTTTATAATGTTAAATCCAAGGACCGAAGTCAAATCTTGAATCAAATGTTATTTATTGACTAGAATAAGAGAAGAACACATTTGAATCTCCTTAGAAATGCCTTTGTATCTTGCTAGAACACCTTGGATCTCCTCATAAACGCCTCTCGAATGATAGAACGCCTTGTGTTGCTAGAGAGAATTACACTTGCTCCTTGAATCTAGATTAGCAGATATTTTCACTAAACCTCTGTGTGAATCTAGATTCAGTATGCTTCAGATTGAATTGGGCATATTACACCTGTAGGAAATCTCTTGTAGGAGTCGTCTACTGTTGTAGGAAGCATTTGAGTAGACTGGAACAGTCGTAAGGAAGGACAATGTATCCCCTACTAAAGTAACGGGGAATATTGTAAACAATGCACGGTGATTTGTTGTAAGCTTACTGTGAATAGAATGTTTTATGCTTTAAACACTATAAGCAGTATGTGCTAATTCACTGAGTGCTAACTGAAAGAAAAATGTTGTACGATAAATGTTGTAAGCTATACACGGTGATTCATTAGAAGCTTGCTGCATTATACGTAAGGTTGTGTTTATTGATGTGAGTAACTCTTGTTTACAACAATAAATAAATACAACATGTTTACTTATTATGTATATTTCCTCATAAAATTTAGTGTGCTGGAACCTTACTTGTCAATTTTAAACAGAAAACATTCTTTTCTCGTCCATCCAACGTTTCCTCACATTTAATGTGGACGCTACTTATTGTGGCGCCACAATTACTTCCCATAGAAGTAATTATGGCCTTTGTATTTGACCAATGTGTGCATTGAATCTCAGCCACTAGTTCGAATTAAGTTCTCATCCATGAATCTGAACTGCCAAAATCACATGGTTTTCTTGTCAGCCATTAGTTCGAATTCAGTTTTCATCCATGAATCTGAACCGCCCAAATCACACGGCTTTCTTGTCAAGATACCCAAAGGTCTTCCCAAAACATTCAGTGTAAAGATCATTTTTAAATCTTTCAGTAAGTTAGTAAGGAAAACCTTTTGTTCCCATTTTTTCTGTGAAAGAAACCCTAAGTTTCAAAAAGTCCAAAATTTCACAATAATGACTTCAAAAAAATCTTTGAAAGGCTCCTGAATATATTGATGGATGCGGATGCGGATGAGGATGGCGGAAAAGAAAATAAGCACCCAACTGATTAAAAGAAACTTCAGAAAATTAGAGACAAATCATCTAGACTTATTTATTCATGTGTATACACCAAGGTACGAAGAGTTGGTGGCTAAATGTTATGAAACTAGCCAGATCACCAAGTCGGGGGAGGGTAATCCTGTATCCGTCTATTGCACTGTGGAGGACCCCGACAAAGCTCGACAAGATCCACAAGATGCTGGAGGAATGGCTTTTCCCGGAAGAGGCTAAGGTCTATGGTGAAGACCTAGAGTCCTCGAAAACTTTCCCAAGCAACTAGCGCGATGATAAAGTGCACACATCCTATGCCAAAACTACTTTCATCCCTAAGATTGAATATCTGCATGATGTATTCAGCAGAAGTATAGAGTGAAGAATGTGGAGTTACGACAAGTGCACCACTTCCAGATTCAGGTTGATGATGGCTGTCTGGAAAGAAGAGGCAGTAAACTGGCTACTATACCTCTTTACTCGACTCATAGAGGAGATCAAGAAGTTGAAAGGACGCCGATCATATGGGATTGTGCTCAACTGTATCCTATACAGGCTAGGAGTTGGGATTGTAGATGGATAGAAACTGGGCATTGGGAAGAGGATTGGTGGTACAAATGAGGGTTTGAAGAAGTCACAGTATGGGACTTTTTGCTGATGATGTAGAGAGGGAGGAGATTCCTCAGATGTAATTGACTTTTCTAAGCTACCAGAAGGCAGTGGCAGAAAAACCACCGTCTAAGAAGAGGATGTAATGGACCAAGCCTATAAAGGAGTTGATCACTTCTTTCTCACTAGTAGAAGAAGAGAAAGTGGAAGACACCAGTGCTGACGTGTAGCCCCTACAGTAGAAGATGAGAAGGTTGGTGAAAGCCCATGTCAAGGCAAGCACTGTCCGACAGCTATTTGATGAGCATGAAGCAACACCTACAGGAAAGAGGTCCACATCCCCAAACTTGGAGATGTATCTTGGAGCAGCGCAACAAATAAACACATCCAGTGCTCTTAGACCTGGTGATGATATCTCTATCACTCATGTTCCAGAATCTACCACATCCTACTTTGTTACCTCAGGCCTCAGGGGATGCAATATTAGCATTTCCCAAGCACCACCAGTAAGTGCATCCCCCCATGTTGAAGAAGATTCTTGTATAGCTTCTCATATAGATGACGAAGCTTGTGTGTCTTCGAATAAAGCAGGCAAAGCCCGTACACCTCCTCAAGCTGAAGACATGACTGAATCTGACATTGAGGAGTTACTGGAGCAAGAGAGCAAAGATACTAAAAATGGCGTGCAAATAGGATAAGGCTATATCCTTCTATTCTACAGCGGGATGATTGGGGTAAAGAAGTCTTAGGAAATTTATGTTCAGTTTTGACGATGCAAACATCTCATACTTGTAATTAGGAGCTACTGCCCCTTGAAAAGATGAAATCTATTGTAATAGATAGGGCTAGTTCGGTACTTAAGGGGTGTTTTTCATTGATTATTTTAAGAACTTTTCAACTTTTAGCTTTTGAGAAGCTAAAATAGTGTTTGGTATTGCAGCTTCTTCTTAAAAAAAAGTAACTTTTATCCAAAAGGAGAAAGCATAATTTTAATACTTTTTTTAGCTTTTAGCTTTTTTTTTTTTTTTTTTGTAATTATTACACAACTATTCCTCTCACCTTTAAGTTGAAAGCTACTAAAATACGAAACACCACAACATTTAGATTTGACTAAAGCCACTTTTATTCTCAAACATGATCTTGACTCGGAAAATGCCGGTTTTCACCCCATTATTCACCTTTTAAAGTTGCAACTCTTACAATTCTATGTTAGTGGTAGTATTTATAGATTATCGAACCCAAAGGAGGATATTTGTGAAGCAAGTCGGGTATAAATCGAGTCAAGCCAAACATAACTTGAGGTTTTGCTAATATCTAATCAATCAATAAAGCAAAAGCAATTAAAATTAAATCGACTAGGAATATAAGGGAATTTCCAATGGGAGGTTTCACTCCAACCTAAGGTCATGGATGGGCAACATACACATAAAAATTAGGATTGTACGAAAGGCCACACCTAAGTATGGGGATCCTAAACAGTCAGGTTCCCTTGCACCCGATATTGAGAAATATGCATAAAAATTAATAGAATTAATACACAATGGTTTCTAGTATGCTAAAGACCGGCATAATGATCCACCAAGGATTAATTAGACCTTAATCATACAACAAAACTCACCCCTAAAGAGTATTTCCTAAGGACGACGCCTTATGATTCCGGCCCATCCACATTCTCATAAAGCCATTGTAAGGGTCCAAATACTACAAGGGTGATCAATCCTTAATAGCAAGACTTACAATTCCATAAAATTGGTTTCAATACAACAAACCCACAAATTCATGCATAATTTCGCCCAATTTAGCCCATAAATCGTAGGTTGGGTTACTCATAAACTTGAATCGAGTTAATCGAATTCCGGACGAGAGAGTTATGGTTGAAACACTGAAACACGATGAGTTAACCGGCGAGTTGGAAGATTTTCGAACCAATTTTGGAAGGACCCTTGGAGCCCAAAAATAGACATCCCCTGACATGAATACCTATGGGATAGCAAAACGGTACCCGTGACCGGTACCGGTACCGGTGGGCGGTACCCGGCCGGTATTGGCCATGTGCATTGCTTCATCTTTCTTCGTTCCAGCTGCGCGCCATTTCCTTCCTTGGAGCGGGGAACTTATTTCCATCCATTTTCTCGCTTAAGTCCCTTCACGACTTTTGTTCGAGATATCTTTAAATTGTAAACTGCTATTTTTCAGCCCGATCGGGGCCCATTTGGGCCTCAAAAAGTATGTCGAAAGTGGCTGAAGTGTGCAACGGGCCTCTTGGGAATCGGTTTTTGTTTTTCCTACAAAATATGATCAAAAAACTTCCAAAAATATGTCAAATCATACAATTAGGAAAATATGACCTTGATTCACATAAATGCATGACTCGGGCCCTAATTATACGTCTAATGCATGGTTTACACTAGAAATGAGGGAAGAAATGGGCAAGTAAAACTTCATTTTTCGACGCCGATCATCCCGACATACTTAAGCTTTGCTCATCCCCGAGAAAATTAGATAAAAACAAAGAGTGGAAAGCAAGCATTGGAAGTCCTTAAGAAGGTGAATTTCCTTTTTGATTAGGTAATTTCCTAGCTTTTTTATTCACCACAAATGTCTCAACCTTCAATCTTTTATACAAGTAGGGAAAGTGCAAGAGCTTAGCATTTAGAAAATAAAGTGTTGTTTCATTTCACCCATACTTCTACTTGTGCAGTAAAAATCACTAACTTCTCCCCCAGAATGTGCATTTGTGCATGTGATTTGTGATGACTCACTATTTTTCAACCTTTTTGACTAGTAGTGGTCTCGACTCTATTATTTTTTTGAGAGGAGCCACGTACTTCCCCGATGTAGGTAATATAGCTCTTGCCTCCCTCGAGCCAACATTTTTTCTTTTCACATCCAAATTTCTCCTTTCCCTCTCCGGCTTTGGTTTCAAAATAATGGGAATGATAATTCTTCTAGTCTATAGCCTATTGATCTAGACACACTTGCTCTTTATGAGCTACAAGTGTGGACACTCACTCTTTCTCGAGCTACACGCGTCTTGCTAAATCTACCAATGCTATTACAAGATATTTTCTATTACAAGGCTTGTTCAACTGGACTTCTTGAACGACAAATAATGAGACTAGGACATTCAACAATTAAAGCACTAAACCAAACCCGGCGACCTTCCGCCTTTTTACTCCAATCCTACATTACCTTGATTTTTCTACCACCACTTAGCCACATCAATTTATTTTTCATGAAATCATCTAAATCGTGTCGTGTGTGTTTTGGAGTTAAAGTACAACTTACAAGTAATCACAAGTGAAGTAGGCTATTTTATATACACTCCAAATGCTAATTACCATTCCAAAACCTCCCTACTCATGCTACTTGACATTTCTAGTTCAAAATATGGTTTGAGACATCGAATCCTCTAGGGTTTACTATGCCCAATCTTCTAGGAAACCACTTTGTCACTTTTTCCACATGGACTTTTCCAATGCTTCACTCTATTTACCCTATCAACCATCAACAAGTCATCACTCTAGATTATTTACACAAACCCTCAACATGAAAGCAAAAAAATAATCATGGTATAACCTAAAGTGCAACATAACTAAGTATGGGCATAATGGCATGACATGATACTATACAAGCAATCAAGAGAGGAGCATCCTCTAGAATGCAATAAATATACCAACCTCCACCCTCATCCCCACAAACTTGAGCTAAGCAAAGTGTGTGCTCAAGTTTTGGCAATGAACAACAGACACAAGGGGTGGGAAAACATACAAAAGTCCACCATTTGGGATAAATCAATAATGAGTACAAGCATGTTATCATAGTAAATTAAAGCATTTTTTATCAACACATAGTTCAAGCTATCCACATTTCCAACTTCCTAAGGATGCTAAATAACATGTTCATGAGTGAAAATCAACCGTCATGATGTGAGAATAATTGAAGTGTATTGAACGAATGCAATTCCAAATCTCAGCAAACAAGATGCCTCCCCCACAAACTTAAATTGATGCCTCAAGTCAAGTTTGAGTATCAATCAATGGAAGGGGTGTAGCTATGCACATATCCATTAAAGCCATCAATCTAAAAGAGTTCAAGATAACAAAACAACATTTGTTCAACATGTTATCAACACAATCATCAACACTTCACACATGCATAATGGCCACACTTTTATTGGAGACAATTTACCATACCTCAATCACCAAAGTCAATTTATTCAAATGTCCTCTCCCACCAATAAAAATACAAACATCAAAACACCAAAAGAAATAAAAAATATAACTTAGGGAGAGGAATGTACTGACTTTTAATGACTAGAAGATCCCGGCCGGAGGCTAGCTTCCTATTGTTCCTCTTCTCCAATTTTATGGTCCCCGTTCTTTTCTAGCATGAGCCAATTGTCGGGATTGTCCAAATTGAAGTGCTCCCTATGGTATTTTGTACACAATAACAAATGTACCTCAAAGTGGGGTTCCAATTTTTTGCGACGTTGGCGGTAGTGGGGTTGAATTCTTCTTCTCCTGTAATGCTCTCCAAAAGTTATCGCTGTCAAACTCTTGGTATTGAGTCCTCCCTTCGGCACGTCCCAAACCGAGAGATATCTTCATTTCTTTGACCCCCACATGATATTCTCGTCCTTCAATGGTGAATGTAAACCCAAAATATTCAAGGTACCTTTCATCGGCGTCATGGTAAGAGAGGGTGGAGAGGAATTTCTTTCTGAGCTTGGGATACATCGTGTATGGCCTCACCATTAGTTGGACCCAAGAGTTTTCTTTTGAAAAGTGTTGTAAATCTTCTCCCAGAAGGTAGCTCTCAAACACCAACTCATCAAGGTATTTGGTGCTTTGGATGGGCATGCTCCTCACTTTCTCCACCATATGTTCGTATGATGGGAAGAACTCCGAGGGAGATATGAATCTTGGTAGGTAGATGAATTCGGGTTCATTGAGGGAAAAAGAAGAAAACATGATTCTTGAGCTTCTAAGGGGAATTTTTTTTTTGAAGGAAGTATTGAGAGGGGTGGCTTATGAAGTGAAAATAGGGGATACATATAAGAGATTTTGGGATGGTAAAGGAGAGGAAGTGTCCGAAAGCTTTGGCCTTGGGTAGGTGAGGTTCTTTCAATGATGTAGATTCTCCTAGGTGCCTTCTTGTGATAGGAATTTCCCACCTTTTTTGCTTGATGTAGACATGAGAGAGAAAATGGTGAGATTCTCTCTTGTGACTTGTCACTTTCACTTTTAAGAGGTGGTCTCCACTCTTTGTCTCCTACTCATTCTTGTCCTTTACTCGACTTTTCAGATTTCTCCCGACCCTTGTGATGTCTATTGCCTCCTATAAATAAAAATCGAACATATTATCACAAAGTATCCAAATGATCAACTAATTGAACTAATTACTTAAGCTAAGCACTAATAAAATAAAATTAAGGAAAATTATTTATTCAAAGTACGGTAATGATAGGTCGTGGGGTACCTCCCATGAGCACTTCTTTAAGGTCATTGGCTTGACCCTTTGAAATTTTAGATTACGGGGGGTCCATAGTGACAAGCTCAAAGCACTCCTCTCCTCATCGTTCCTCGTAAGGTTGGTAGATTCTCAACTTATGGTCATTCACGGTTCTTGTGCCTTATTTTTCATCAACTATCTCAATAGCACCATTGTCATGCACATTTTTCACTAAAAATGGCCCTTGCCACTTGCTTATCAACTTCCCGGGAAAGAGAGCTAGTCGAGTGTCAAAGTAAAGGACCTTCATCCCTTTTTTGAAATGCTTGACCCTCATGTGTAGATCATTTCGCCTCTTAGTTCTTTCCTTATAACTCCGGGCGCTCTCATAGGCATTAAGCCTCAAATCCTCCAACTCCACTATATCCAACTTTCTATTTTCCCCCGCTTCTTTAAGTTTTTAATTCAACTCTTTTATAGCCCACAATGTCTTGTGCTCAAGCTCAACCGGAAGGTGACAAGATTTCTCATAAACTAATTTGAGCGGTGTCATCCCTATCGGGGTCTTGTACACCTTCCGATAAGCCCACAATGCATCTCCTAGCTTGGAGAAGGTCTTGCTTAATATAGCTTGCAACTCCCGATTTGTTATCTCGGGTTGACCGTTGGTTTGGGGTGATAAGGTGATGCTACCCGATGTTCAATGCAATATTTTTTCATGCATTTCTTGAAGCTAGCACTAGTGAAGTGTGATCCACCATCGCTTATTACCACTATTGGATATCTAAATCTAGGAATGATGTTTTGCTCTAAGAGATTAATAACCGGTTCTGAGTCACACGAAGGTGTAGCCACTGCCTCGACCCATTTTGACACGTAAACAACGGCCACTAGAATATAATGCTTCCCATGTGAGGCTGGAAATGGTCTATGTAGTTAATGCCCCTTACATCGAAGACTTCCATCGGTTGCATGTTCCTCAAGGGCATCTCATCCCTGTTTGAAAGACCTCCCGACCTTTGACACTCATCACAACTTCGGGCGAAGGTGAGTGCATATTTTGGTTTGTTTGGCCAATAGTAGCCGGCCATGAGCACCTTTCTACTTGTCTTGTTAGGACCGGCATGTCCTCCCCAAGGAGATAAATAGCAATTCCACAAGATAGATTGTTGGTCTTCATCGGGTACACATCTTCGAAACATCCCATCCTCTCCCTTTCTAAGGAGAATTAGTTTCATCCCAATAGAGGTGGGTAGCGTCTCTCAAGAACTTTACCTTCCCTTGGTGATCCAACTCCGGTGGAATATTCCCGGTGACAAGGTAATTCACATACTCTGCATACCAAGGTAACTCACAAATGCTTACTTGGTATACCTTTTCGTCGAGAAAATTCTCATTTACCTTTTGACTACCTTCAACTTCCTCTTTCTCAAGCTTGATTCTAGATAGGTGGTCGGCCACTCCATTTTCCATCCCCTTCTGGTCAACGATCTCAATATCAAATTCTTGGAGTAAAAGTATCCACCGGATGAGTTGGGGTTTTGCGTCATTCTTCACCATCAAGTGTCGGATAGCCGAATGATCTATATGCACCACCAACTTTGATCCTGTTGGATTACCTGTCGTCACCGACGATCCAATCAACAAGACATGATCTAAATCATCTCGACTAAGATACAGCGGAAAATCTTGGTCAAGATTCACTCTTAGATCAACCGAGACAGATCTGTTTGAAAATTAAGTTTCGACCCAAACCCACCACTTGGTTTTAGTCGAAATAGCTTTTTCGAACTACTGCTCATTCCA
>JAUEKW010074617.1:0-12870 GCA_032274785.1 Ajuga reptans
GGTGGAGCTTGAGGTGTAATCCCCACCGGGACTATATGTTGTTCGGCCTGCATTTTTAGATCTACAAGACCTAATCCCGCGAAGGATTCTGCAAGCTCTTGAAGATCCTCCAAATTAATCCTGCTCATTAGGTAAGAAACCTCTATTTCAGAAAAGCTACCATCTTTTCTGTATCCGTTGCTATCTTCTTGACTTCGGTAGCTTTTCCTTTTTGATGTAATAAGGGTTCTGTACCGAAAGATACTATTTTTGACGTTCCTGGCTTGGATTCCAGGATAGCCAATCTCTTCTGAACATCTTTGAGGATTTCAAGAATTTTCTCCTGGTTGTCTAGAAGGTTCTTCTCATAATACTGGATAGTCTTCTGGACCTCCCTAAGATCTGCGATCTTATTTCGATTTTCGTCTATCTCTTCCCAGGTTGGTCCCTTTATTTTGTCTTCCAGAAATGTTGATGAGGTTTCTGGATTTCTTGTTGGGATTGGTTCGGGCGTCTCCTCCATGTCTCCATTGTTGGAAATCTTCCATGGATGCTAGAGGAGTCAATAAGATCCGTAACATTTCCTTCCACATAAATATTATCTGTTAGGACATGTTGATGGAATCTTTCTCTCAACTCATCGGGACTCATCTTGACCGGCTCTTTTCTCCTGGCTAGGATTTCGTAACCTTTTTCAAGAATTTTGTCACTTCTCCGAAGTAATTCTTCAGAGAATTCTTGTTTCTTTCTTTCCAATATTTAGAAATATTCCCTGTTTTCATTACTCGAGCTTTTGCCCCAGTATCCTTGTAGAGTATTCTCTCTCGAACTTTCGTTCGGATTCATAAACTCTCGTAATGTCTCCTCCGTTAGGATAGTACATAACATAACAAATATTTATGATTTAAAACCTAGGGCTCTGATACCATTTTTCGGAGTCTTTAGTAATTTCGGGTAATTTTAGACTAAAATAGTAATTAGGACACACTAAAAGAAAGAAAATCATATATATATAAGATAAAGGGCAAAAAGGTCTTTTTGACCCCAATCTTGTTAAGAAAATAATCAATTTTCACACTCCACGCGCGTGTATAACACCAATGCTGATTTTGTTATCTTTGGAGATTTCGTGCTACATTTTTCAAACAACGAAGGGGTTCAATGCTATTTTCAAACCACAGGGGGATTTCTTGCATATTTTCCTAACCATGAGGGGGCTTTGGCGCATTATACCCATAAGAAATATCCTATCTCTTTGTATTGGAAATGGCTCATCTCCTGTAACTGCAGTTGGGAGAGGATCCAGATCCTTTTGAATTTGCTTATCTTGATTACTTAATTATACCTGACATGAACTCTCAATCTGTGTCAGACTTAATACCTTTTAACGGAGCTATTAATCGTGTTCATCTTCGTCTCAACCCGGATTCTTTGTTACATTATTTATTTTATTTTTATTACACAATTAATAAAGATTATAAAGCACACAATGAAATAAATAAATATAATAGGTAATATTAGGATCTCCGTCTAATCGAGAAACATAGGAAGTAGCAATATTTTGTGCTTAATTTTTTTTATGGAAGTATCAATATTTTGTGCTTTTTCTTTTTAGTACAATTCATGATAAGGAAGAAGTCGATGGAAATTGGTTCCTGACCAATTACTAGGGTTACAAGATGCTCAACCAACTGACCTATAATAAATTTCCATCAATATTTTGTGCTTAAAATACCAGACAAAAAATTTGTAAAACAATTTTTGTTTAGAAATAACACATACAGTTCATTAAACTAACACACTAAGTCTATGTTTGATTGGGGTTGCCCCCAGCCGGTTGATGTTGGGGACAACGTGGTGATGTCTGGCATGGACAAGGTTGGGAGACATTATTTGGTTGAGGTAGGTTGACAGTTGCCTATTTTTTTTAACTTTCCTCTTACATTTGTAATTGAAAAAACATGCTTCTCTCTTCTCTCTCTATTTATCCCCAACTTATTTATCTCAGCCAATAGTATTTCAACCTTCCCCAACAGCAATCAAACATACCCTAATATCAGAGAACAAATATTACTAAAGATTTGTAACAGTTATACTAATACACATTTGCTAAAAAACTCAAAATCAAATTCCTTATCAAGAAGATAATTTAAGAAAGTGTTGAATCCTAGTTGACTTATTAGATTCAGACAGGACCTGAGTCCTTATTTCATAGAATTAAGAAAAGCGCCCAAACTAGTCATTGTCGCAAATCGCGCGTCATAACTGCCCATCGCCACGGCGGACGCCAAACCACAAATCCATTACAATTTTGTAAAATCCCTTTCGATTCCGTCGAATAAATTACGTGTTACTGTACATACTTTTCCATTCTCCAACGAACCCGCTCCCCCTCTCCTCTCTCTCACATCACTCACTCATTGAGTGGAAAGACAACTCAAGCAATTGAAGCGTAAGGTTAGCCATTTCTTATGCCAGCGAGCTTTCTTTTTTTATTTAATCAAGAATTATTGTACTGTTGCGTGATTTCTACATTTTATTAGTGTCTCAGTGCTTAATGTTGGGTTTGCGAGTTTTATTTTCCATTTTTTTAGGTTTTCTTTATATACTATTTTTGGGGAAGGCGGTGGGAAGGTCGAAGAATGATAAGCTGGTGTATTTTTGAGTAGATTAATGTAACTTAAAAGGAAGCTGTGTGTTGTCTGAAAGAGTACATGCCGATTACTATGTGATTAGAGTGGATAAGTTGAGATAAAATAAATATGGGCATGATATAGTGAAAAAGATTACCAAGAAATGCTTTGAAGAGTGTAAGTTTCCCGCAAATTAAGATATATATTTTTTCAATTTATTTTGTGGAATGGATTGTTGCACTGTAATTTTATGTCCAATGGTAAATAATTATTTGCAGAGAATCTCCTAACCTAACTTTGTTGCATGGGGTAATATTCCATAATTGAAAATATTGATGAGATATACGCTGCGTAGTTATTGATTACTGGCCAAAATTGTATCTAATTCACGAATTGGGGGCAAAACCCGTTGTGTAAGTGTGCTTACTTATTCTTTTCATGTGTACTTCTCGTTGCTGCTTATTGAATGCCAGGGAGGTAATGGGTATCAGCTCCCTAAGAATATTCATAACTTTGAGATCAATAGGGCAATGACATGAACTACAATTTTTTTTTTGAGTTGAGAGTGATTCAATTTCAATGTGTTTAGCGTGCATGAACTTCTCAAAATCTTGTATTCAATGTTGGAAAGATCTTGGATTTTTTTTGTGACAATTAATTGTTTTGGTTGGCTGAGTAGAAATGTTGATTGGAGTCTCAAATATTATTTATTAATATTTTAGTTCCTTATTTATTTTGTATCCTTGATTATATGATAAGCATTAGGGTATATTTTATAGCTTAGCTTCTCATGCAAATGTTATTCGTTGCATTTATGCGGTTTTTGCTTCAAAGGTTCCTTACTTTTTTGTTTTTGGTTTTGTTTTGTTTTCTGTTATGTTCTTTTTCTGGAAAAATTAATTCGGTCTTTCTACTGATTTGTTTCTTACTTTATACATGACAATAGAAAAAATTGTCGTTAGCAGATAAATTTTGTAAGTAGCTTTGCAAGGTTAATGGGTGCATGTCCAACCACTGACGATTTCTCCTCTACGATTGTGCCAATGGTAGTTTTTGCTGGAAATAATAATTTCTTTGCAGCCTTGACTATGTCCACCTATTTGGAGTTTTCTTGTAAATCCTTCAAATGTTTTCAACTTCTTCTTCTTCTTCTTTATTTATTTATTTATTTATTTATTTATTATTTATTTCTCATCAACATGGACTGCACCCTTTAGAAGTGCAACCTGTATATATGCCATTGTAATGGGCTTTGTTGGTTTAATATGTAAGACCTGATTCCGAGTTTTCTTTTTGATTTCATATGATTTTGCTGTTGGAACCTTATGGAATAACTTTCTCTGAGCTGAATGAATTTGGCAAAATGATTTAGATACAGATGTATGTTAATTATCTTAAGGTACACACATCAGCAGAGGTACTCATGATGTCACTCCATGCTTTATGTTGGTTATCTTTATTGTTTTTCAGAATCTTTTCTGCGCATTTATTCATGTGAAGAAATCTTAAATAGAATACTTCTTCGATTATATTAATAATATTTATCAGGTAATGGAGAATCGACCTCCAATCATTGGATTTGAAGATGGGACAATTGATGTTGATCATCTGCTTGTAGAACCCCAAGATGGGCATGAATCAGAGGATAGTGTCATATGTTTTAGTGAGAAGAACCCTGAGAATGCCATGGACTTGCAAGCGGTTTCCCACAGTTTTGGTATTGCCTAAAATTAACCGGTGTTAAATTCTCTCTCCTCCTGCCTGACTAAACAAATTCATAAAAGAGGAATTATTTTGGCAATTTGGCGGATGGTTTTAGGAGTCGCTTGAATGGGTACTTGTGAAATATTTTTGTTCTTTAGCAAGATGTACAAAAATAACCACTAGAAAGGAAAGGGGAACTGACACTTCAGTAATTATCTTGATGATTTCGCACTTTATACACCCACATACATGTATACATATACACTTCATATTTTTCTTTATCTAGTTGTGATACCCTATATGTCTATTATGTAAGATATCAGGTAACATGCATATGAAAATCTACATTTTTGAGTAATTGTTGGTCTAATTACTGTCAGGAGGGAGATGGGACTGGGAGGTTTCAGTTTGTTTAATTCTGTTAACTAATTGCAGTCACCTATCTCTATTTTTTTTGTCCCAAATCATTTAATGTCGGATTTCTTTTTGAGCCGTCCTGCTAATGTGATTGACACACCTACCATTAATCGTGTTTCATAATTGATATAGTCATTCTCCTCCGATACTTCATATTTGGGTTTTTTTATTTTTTTTATTTTATCACCCGTCATTGCTTATACCATTGTAATTGATGCAGGGGTGACAAATACAGGCATTGCTCATGAAGAAGAAGAGATTCTCAATAGGGATGTATGTCGTAATTGCTTATTCTTCTCAAAGAATGGTTGATTGTGATGATTTAATTTGATGTTATTGCTTGTCTTCTCTGATCTTTGTTCTACCAGTTTAAATGCTAAGACTATTAAGTGCTTGCATTTTCATTGAATTATTTCCTGCATGTAAGTCCTGCATACCATTAGTGCAGTATAGAATGTCATTTTCTTCAAGAATTTGGCTAACACTGTAATTTTGTTTCTTTTTTTTTTTTTTTTAAATTTTATCTGTGTCATATGGTTGTGTATTGTAATTTGTTGTTTTTTCTTGGTTCTTGCCATTGTTTTTGGAATAAACAATGATATATATCAATTCTTAGGATTTTCTCATTGTCGTGTTTGTTTTTTAGTGGTAATTGCAGTATTCCATCTGTGAATATTAGTGTGTGAATTTCCGAAGGGTAGATATAATACATTCGACTGAGAAGTTAATCAACAAACAGGTTAATGTGTTTGCAGCTTACGAAGTTATGGCTAGATAGGTTATAAAATTTAATCCTTGGCTCTTTTCATCGATAATATTTTTTAATCATAGGTATCTAATGTGATGGCTATCCAAACCTTGCAATGGGTGTATCATCAATTTGAAAAGGAATACCATGATCATTGTTTAATTTCATGATTGGTTTGCATGTGGACAGCAATTCTGAATTCAGTGTCCCTATATATTTACTTGGAGATGGAGTAGTTTATTTACTTTTAATAATTGAACCCGTCATGCTTATTTAAAATAATACAAACTATGTTAGGATATCATATATCTTACTACTTTGAGCAAATATTTATTTCCAATTCAAGTTACCTCCAAAGATATTTTACTTGTATCCAATTTTAATGATCTTCTATAAATTTTTATCTTATTTAAGTTTTAAGTTTGTGTTTTATTTTCCTTGTATCCGAACTTCATGTTTTTGCTTAGAAGCAAAATAGATCAAATTAACATCTAACTAACTATATGGCATCAAAGCTAATTCAATTACTACTCCCTGTTTATTAAATTAATGATATTATCGAGTTCTTATTCACAACTTTTGGTCTTCTCTTCAATGTTTATTCACTTTTGATGCTGCAGCTTCTCTATCTGATGATGTTAATGCTTCTTGCTGAACTTTTTTCTGAACACAATTTCTTGCTGGACTTTTGGAACCTATGCAAAGAGAAACAGCAATCAATCTCCACTAGTCAATAGCTTACAAAATTTGAAATTTTGATTGAGGCAGTATTTATTTCATGATGCTATTATTTCATGCCATGTCTGTATATCTGAGGATGGTCATGTGCAGGTACTTGATTCATTGCACAATGAAGTAGAAGGTGGATATTTTACATTGCAAAATGATTTCTGTAGCATGGGAGAAGAGTATCTTCTAGGTGGGCATTCCTTGTTTTCATATATTTTTCCGACAAATATTTATGGACCTTAAGTAGCTCATCACCCCCTCTTCCCCCCGAAATGTTATATTGGGCAGGTGTTGAATTTGATGAAAGTATAACACACCTGGATTATGTTTCACGAGAATGCTTGCAGACTTCAGTTTCAGACAGTTCAGTTCTAGCCTCTGGTTCTGGTATTGTCTCGCCGTGGAAAGCAGATCTATTCAGAATAATGGAAGTGCCAGATCTATTGATTGAGGAGAAGCCTGTGAAATTGCCTGCATCATGCAATTTACGAGATATTGGCAAGTTTCATGATATTTCAAGCTGCTCTTTTCAAGATATACTATCCGATGAGAATACAAGCCTTCCTCAAGCAGTTGAGACGTCATGTAGTCCAAAGAATGAAAAAGATGATGAATCAGTGCAGACAGGGCAAAACGGTAATTCCATTGGATATCAGGGGCAAAATGCATTAGTAACGTTTTCTGGATCAAGCCAATCTGATGCCCTTCCTATGCAAAAGAGATCACGGAAGCCCACACAGAGATACATTGATGAACTAGCAGATCCTTCGTCGAGATATTCAAAAAAAAGGAGGACGATCTCTTCAATCCCGAAAGATAAGTCTGTAGTAGTTAAAGATCGTAAAAAATGTCAAGTGGGATCTAGAGCAGTGAGATTACCTGCTGAAGAGCCTTCTGTCAAGGCTATTCAAGTGCCGTTTGCCTCTTTAGTGCATAAAGAATGTCCAGAGAGTCCTGCACATGATATGGTAAGGTTTACAGCAAGGTTTCTTTTTATAGTTACCTAATTACTTGTGATTTTTTCGAAGTGGTTACTCTCCCTGCTTCTTGTGTTCAGGTATCTCTCTCATGTTCTCTCTTCTTCTGCTGGTTTTTATGTATTGATTTATTGTACTGTTTCGACAATTGACATTGTTTTGGTTTTTGAACTTCACAACGTACCAGCTTCCAGCGGTAATTTGGTACTTTGTAGATTACACAATGAGAATGGAATATTTCATGTTTGCTCTCTTCATCTTTTGTTTAAAAGTGAGAAAAAATCACTATCAAGAAGGAAATTATCACCGAATTTCATTCTTTGTTGTAATAAATAATATTCTTGTCTGGTAATGGAAACAAGCTAGACGTCTAAACGTTAGTTCTAAAGTATCTGAAGTTAAATGTAAAGTCTCTTTGTTATGTTCAATTCCAAAATGATGAAGTTGGTATTTCATAAACAGGTGCATAGTTCAGATAGAGGAAATTTGGTAACTAAGTCGAGAAATAACCGTGTTTCTCCAGAGAATCAACTGAAAAGGGATGAAAATATCCCAGCTGCTCATGTAATGAAAAGGAGCGATAGCATCACAGCCAGTCCGGAAAAAAAGGATGAAGATGATGTCACCAGAGCTCTTTCGAAGAAAAGGGACGAACGTTCCACAGCTATTCATCTCACAAAAAGGAGCGGTAGTGTCACAGAAATAAGTCACAAGAAAAAAGACGAAAATGTAACTGGAGTTCATTCCAACAGAAGGGATGATCTGCTCACAGCCCTAAGTCGGAAGAAAAGGAGTGGCCGTGTTTTTCGAGCTATTCCAAAGAAGAAGAATGATTATTTGACAGCAGTTCGGCGAAAGAAAAGAGATGATTACTCGAGTGCAGAGAGCTCCGAAGAAGTTAGTGGTCGGAGGAAGCATCATAGGCTGTGGACTATTGCAGAGGTTAATAAGTTGATTGATGGGATCTCTGAGCATGGTGTTGGAAGATGGAGTCGTATAAAGAAGCTTTTCTTTTCTTCGTCTGCTCATCGTACCTCTGTGGATCTCAAGGTGAACCCTGCTGCTTTTTGGTTATGACTTATAAGGGATGATCTGATATTTTTTATGCCTACTTCTTTACACAGGACAAATGGCGAAATCTTTTGAAAGCTAGCGGTAATCAACAGGTTACTTTCAATCATTTCTTTCAAACAAGATGGTGTTTTCTTGGGAAAAATACATAAATTGCCTCTACTTATGTTCATTTTATTACCTTAAGCCCCTTTTACTTATTTTCAATTGACTCTTTCCCCGTAGTACTTTAATTTCTACACTTATGAAATACAGTGAGTATGAATCCTATCCATATTGTACAAGGTCCCTAGATGTTTGAAAATTTATGTTTGGAATATTAAAATCGATGCAGGGAGAGAAGAAACGGAATATGGCGTGGCGACCTCTGCCAAAGTCAATCCTGCTGCGTGTTTGTGAACTGGCAAGCATGCATCCTTATCCGAAAGGCGGGGAACCCAAGATTGCACATATTCATCGTCGTGTTTCTCCCGATAGAAGTACAGACATTACATTGAGTGACTATAGAAGAATCTTACGTAGTATTAATGGCAATTGATTCTGCTCTTGTACAATATTATCAACCTTTTTTTGTTCGATTCCCTCGTGAAATGCCGCATGTATCCTAAACAATGCAGGAGTTTTGAGGGTTTTGCTACTTTTCAACTGATCTTTGAACAGTATCACATGCTTACTTGTGACTTGATGAACAATGGACTGAACTGCTAAATCCAGGCTAGACTAGAATTCAGACATCATTTTTTATATATCTTGTTAAATCCACCATTAATTTTGTGGGTGAGTAGATTAATTGGGCTTGACTGTAGATTACTCTAGTTGGGTACTATTTGACTGGGTATGCAAGAATTAGCCCAAAAAATGGCATGCTTCTCATGAAGCTTCTCGCCATTCACACCTAGTCTAAAACAAAAAAAGATTATGAATTATTAAGAAAATAACTTTTTGAAGTAATTTTGCTTTTCCTTTTGAAATTGTTAGAACTCGAAAATACTTGTCTACATTTTTCAATTTATCTTTTCAAGTTCTTGGGTTTAAAAGAGGAAGCTAGTTTTTGGGGCGAACTAAAAGGAAGTTCCGTTTCCATTCCCCAAACCGTTACATAACAAAAATCGTCTTTTTAATTGTAGTTGGATATTAATTCTTTCCAAATTCAAACTTACAATTTATTGTATTCACGGACAGCAAATGTACAACACATAAAGACATTACACAGTGAGTAGTATCATACTATTGCATTGACTTCACCAGCTCGGTTTAATTACCATTATTGTTACCATCATCTCCTCCATTGGGACTGCTTCCCCGCTGATTATAGTACTCCCTGGGTATGTTGTGGTGGTTCTCCATCCCATCGGGATGCCCCTTTTTGGTTGTTTTTGGTGCGACTTCTTCCACAACGCCGTCACTTCTGCTCCTAACTAGAACTCTCCGAGGAGCTGCCAAGCATAGGGAAGCCATCAGAGCAATCAACACCAGCGTCATTACCTTCATCTTCATCTGAGAACGAAATAAGATATTAATGACAATGTAAAAACATCATTATAATGAGCCACAAACCCAAATATGTATATGTTAAATATTATAAAAAATACAAACATTATAACTTGATTATTCCTCTTTTTGTAATTGTATCAAATCTATTGATCTTATCAATATTATTAGTAATTTCTAGCTTTATTTATAGTTTTGACTTTTGAGAAATTTATTGACTTAAACAAATTTACCCCTCCAAGATAAAATTTCTGGGTCAGTCACTACATGCATGAGAGTGAGAAAGCAATAAAACTAGCTTTGAAACACAACTTTTCAAATGAAACAAATGATCCTAATGAAAAAAATCAACTAAAATATCAAGTAAAAAGGGGTTTGATGTGTATATTCAGTTTACTGACCTGGAGGCTGGAAGAAGCACAAGTAATCTGGATAAGCAAGAAAGAATTTACTAGGATATATATAGAAGATTGGATTTGTCACTGTTATTTGTTTGGTGACATTAACAGTAAAAATAAAGTTTGATGTATGGGGTTTGAGCAATAAGTAGACAAGATTGAGTGGGTGAGCAATATTCACCATTTTGGTGAATTTTTTAATCAGCAATTATGATAAAAAGGAGAAATTTATTGTCCAAATTAGACTAATTAGTTGCCTAAATAGGAAAAGTCCACTTTGCAGGTGGGAGTTGTAATCACTTAAGTCAACTTGAGAGCTTATGGGCTTACTGTTTTAGGCCATTTATGATACTATCAATCATGTTATTTTAGTGGAAATTTAATCAGCAAATAAATGGGGTGTTTGCAAATCAAAGATATAAGTTCAAAATCACTTTTGGAACCAACAACTGCTTTTTGGAATGTTAACTATTTGTAACATCATATTTACTGTTTTGCAAAAGCACTTTAATTCGGATTCTTAGAAGTAGGGTGGTCTCAGCTTCTACTACCTTATTGATTTTTATCACTTTATTTTTAAACACTATTAAATTTTGATTTTTCCATCAAAATTAATTCAAATCACTTCTCTCAAAGCATAATTATTCGCAAACACACCAAAGAATCCTTTTTGCAGCGCAATCTGTAAATTAATACTTCTTCCCTTTTCTCACATTCTAATATTTCAGAAAAGTTCAACACAAGGTCCCTAAACTATCCAAGAACGTTTCGAAAGGTCCCGAAACTATAAAAATGTTTGAAAAAGTATCTTAACATAGTTTGTAAAGGTCCTTAAAATTATTCACAAATGTTTGCAAACATCCCTAAACTATTAATGAATGTTCCTAAATGATGAAAAAATATTATTTTAATTCATGCATAGAACATTGGTATGGCCATTTGACACGTAAGGACTTGCACAATTGCACATAATATTTTTCCATGGTTCAAGGACTTCTTTAAAAAAAGCTCATAATTTAGAGATAATTTGAAATACTTAGGCTTAAACCAATTTTTTTACTTTGCTTTCAAAGAGGAAATCAAACCAAAATGAAAAAAATGAGAAATATAAATAAGAATAATTTAAAAAAAAAAAAAAATAGAAGTAAGAATACAAATTAAAAATAGTAATAAGAATAAATAATAAAAATAAGAAGTAGGAATAAAAAACTAAAATTAGACATAGAATAATTGCACTATACGCAAAGCTATTAAATAAAAGTGGCTGTAGTTTAGTGGTTAGAATTCCACGTTGTGGCCGTGGAGACCTGGGCTCGAATCCCAGCAGCCACACCTTTTTGTTATTTTTGTAATTTTATATTTGCACTCCTTTTATTTTAGTTTTTCTTAATAGGTTTTCCACTTCTACTTTTATTTCTCACTCCTTTTTCTTTTCTTAGTGAAAAATAAGAGTGTGTTGGATATTATTATGGCTGATGTAAGATGCTTTTCTAAATTAGACTTTGATTAGATATGATTTTTTTTAAAAAATAGTAAAATAAGTTTTGCTTTTATAAATAAATTCATATTTATTTAAAAAATAGGGAAAATGTGATAAAGGGTGTGATTAAATTGAAGTTAATTAATGTAATGTGTTATCTCCTTTATTAGTGAAAAAAATGTACAGTGACAAAGATGATGTAAGAGGAAAAGAGAATGTGTAACGAACCAATTTTCATGAAAGATTTAAATAATAATTTAATAACAGATAAACATATATATATTTTTTAATTCTGATCTCTACCAACAAAACAAGATTGCATGTAATCGAGTCTAAGCAGTGTTAGGCGGAGGAGAAGAAGAAAGTTGAAGACAACACCACCATTTACAAGAGTTTCTTAGTAGATTTCAAGAAATTAAAAAAGATATTTTGGCTAATCCATTTACAAATTCATTCTTAGGAGCATGAAATAGGATGCTCCATATGTTTGCATGATGAAATTTGAAGGTTTATTCCCTTAGAAATAGGTTGTGAAATTGGCCTTGTTTGTTTATATTTCTAATGAAATCTTTTTCACTTTTTACTATTCTAAACATATAAATCATGTTTGTTTTTACAATTTTCACTCATTTACTTTTTTCAAATCAATCATTACATTTAAATTAAATATTTAATTTACGGAAATGATAAGCAACCAGATTCTGGTTGCTCAGAATCTTTTTTTTTAATAATTTTTAATTTTTTTTTTGTTTTACCGAAAGTACCCCTGAGGAATTTGGCTCCATTGGTGAAGTGAGTTGGCGCCTTTACCTCTTTCTCTCCCAATCTTCCTGCTACTCACCCTGTTTCCCTCCTTGTCTGCCTCGTTGACCTCTTTGTAGGTGTCCACATGTATCAAACCAACAGTGTTTCTCCATATCTGATTATACATACTCAGATCCGTGTATCCCAGTGAGTTCAAAACCATGGAGGGTCCTTACTCGTGGGAGCATGAATTATTCGGCTCCAGCCCAAACGATTCGTTGTCGGAGCGAGTGGAAGAAAATATTTTACAAAACTCAACTGATTCAGGTGGCTTGAGCAGTGGAGATGAGGCCAGGCAACATCCCGCGTCACCAAGAAGCGCAGACGCACAGCTACCGGTATATGATAACATCGAAGGCACTAATTTTTTGGAGGTAGGGCCTACAACCGGCATGTTGTTTCCTGATTTAGAATCCATATTTACAGCTTACCAAGCACA
>JAUEKW010074727.1:0-12867 GCA_032274785.1 Ajuga reptans
AAACTTAATTTTCAAACAGATCTGTCTCAGTTGATCTAAGTGTGTATCTTGACTGAGATCTTCCGCTGTATCTTAGTCGAGATGATTTGGATCATGTCTTGTTGATTGGATCGTCGGCAACGACAGATGTTCCATCAGTGTTGTGAACACTAGCCCTGATAGCCTACGTATTTTATTCTTTAATAGCATGGCTCAAAATACTACCCCTCATGACTTATCTTCTGAGTTCAACGAGGAACGGTCCCCCTGGAACTGCTGTGGAGGGTGGAGCAACCACTGGAACTCCCTCGGGGGGTAAGACTGGAATTCCTCCAGGAACCACTCTTGTTATGGCGAGTCGAAGTGGTGTTACACAGGAAGGGAGCAGTTCGGCGATAGTCCTGACTGCTGATTAGCTCAGCAACATCATAAGGAGAGCTGTTGAGAGCGCTTTGTCCATCAAGGGTACTTTTACCAGCCATCCCACAGGGTTCATCCCTACCACCACCCCATGCCCACCTCCGGGTCACGGGGTGGGGCGACCAGGAGGGCAGAGCATGGCTCGAATTGAGCTAGAATCACCCCCACGGGTTAATCACCAGGAGGTCGGTTCCGAAAGGTGTACACCACGCATGCACATGACCCCGCTCAGAGGTCGTGGGGAAAATAGAGCAACCTCTAACCTTGCGGAGGAGGAGGGAGCTACGACTGAAGGGGACGCTAGCTACGCGGCTACTGTGGACACAATCAATGAGCAACTATTCGCGCTGCACCGAGAAATTCAAGAGATGCAGAGAACGAGGGATTCTGCAGGACGCCAGATGTGCAGGGCGACAGTTTCACCCTTTTCAGAGCTGATCCTCTTGGACCCCCTGCCACATAACTTCAAAACATTGAACTATGAGTATGATGGGACGTCGGACCCGCAAGATCATTTGTTGAGATTCGAGAATGGAGCTCTGCTCCACCAGTATTCAGATGGTGTAAAGTGTCGGTGTTTCTTACCACCTTGACAAAATGGCTCAGCAGTGGTTCAGCCAGTTTCCGCCAAGGTCAATCAGTTCTTTCTCAGAACTCAGCACTCTCTTCGTACATCAGTTCGCCAGCGCGCGGAGGTAACAAAAGTCTGCGTTATCCCTGATGAGTCTAAAGTAGGGACCTACGGAGAGTCTGCGTAAATTAGTGGGACAATTCAACGCCGCAGCCGTGGAAGTACCAACAACTACTCAAGAAGTAAAAATTAATGCCCTAGCGCAGGGACTGCAGGACGGAGATTTTATCAGATCTCTGGAAAAAAAATCCCCAAGGACCTTCGATGAGCTTTTGGAGCAGGCGAATAAGTATATCAACCTGGAGGAGGCTAGAAGTAACAAGCGAAGGGATGACAAGTTTATGGAGAAAAAAAAAGGAAATGGAGACGTCCATACAACAAAAGGAACATCCTGGAAGGAAAGGGATCCCGCTGGAAGAGATAGAAAACCAGGAAAAGAGTGACCAAACTATGGGAGCTACATACCTCTAACTCTGAGGCCGTCATAGTTGCTCGCCGTTGCCGCGGAGAGTCCCAGTTTTAAATACCCCTCAACTGCATACAAGGGACCCAAGAACCCGAAGTCAGATGCCTACAGTCGATACTATAATGACTATGGACATGACACAAACCAGTACCGTCACCTCAGAGACATGATTGAGCAGCTGGTCAGAGATGGGCAGCTGGAGGAGTATGTGAAAGGATAAAGGGATAAACATAATAAGAGGAAGTACAAGGAGGACAAGGGCAAATAATTGGCAGAAGAGCCTCAAGGAATGGAGGGGGCAGGACATAAAAAGGCCTATATCCAGATGATTGTGGGAGGTCCATAGGATGGAGGCCTATTTCCGGTAGGGCATGCTTCTTGCCCTTATCAGCCACTGCGGCCGCGACGCTGGCCTGAACCTTCTCCTTGCCATTCGGAACCGCAACCCTATCACGAGCATAACAGATGGGATTAGTGGCGGTTGCCAACGGCATGGAAGGATCTTGCTCTGCCACCCTCAGAGCAGTACCGGAGCCCCTGGAAGGATCCCCAGAGCTTGAAACAGGAACGAGGGGACTATGGACCTCAGCCTCGGGCACGGTAAGAAATAAGTTGTCCATATCTGAACATAAAAAATACAAAAGACGTCAGTAAGATAAAAAATAGTGGAGAAAGACAGCGCTGTAGCGAACAAAGGGCTTATACCTGGGTCAAGAGTGGGGTCATGCTCATTCCGTAGGAGTCCGTAGTAGGAGAGCAGACCTGGATCCCTTAAGATGTCGTTTATTCGGAATAGGTCGTGTTCCGCAACATGGGAATTTAATCTCACCATCACCTACATGTCTTCAAATAGAATGTGGCTCTCGGAGGGATGGCGGACACGAGGAGAAAAGTCATACCACTCAGAAGGGAATGTCCACCCTCCAAGGCGGGGGGTGACCACAAACCACTTCAGCATCCACTCCCCGTCCACGTTGGGAGGTTTGCCCATGAAGGACGAGAGCGGATGTAGAAGATGTTGTTACTACCACGCTTGAAGTTGTGGCAGATGTGAAAGTACTCTGGGGTGCAGTTCGCACCATTGACTTTCATTAAAATATAGAAGGCCAGTATGATGCGCAGGGAGGAAGGATTGATTATATTGAGAGAAATTCAGAACCGCTTACTAACCCCGAATAGATAAGAATGAATGGTGAAGCACAGAACCGCAGCAATGTGGGCTTTCCAAAAGGCAAGGAAAGGAGAGGCGAGCTAATTAGGGCGCTCGTCAGCTCTGCGAATATTGAAAAGGTAATCTGAGTGAAAAGCAAGAGGAGTGGCTAGAAAGTCCATGTCCGCATCATTGAAAGTAGAGGAGCCCGCCACCTCATCCCTCCGAACTCTATCTGTGAGTCTGGAGTCAATTTATCAAACATGAATAGGGTTCTGTAGTTTGGTGTGTTATGCTTCAGGAACCAGAATCAGCTTAACAAGAAATGGACCGGAGGTTATGTTTTGGAGTGCAAACCGGATTTGGTGTAAGTACTGAACCGGCAGTTATGAGAGAAAATTCATAACAGATTTTTGAATTTTCAGTTACTGTTGCTATGTATTTGATTTCCCAATTTTGTCCCTTGTTCATTTCTGGTGGTTTTAACCATGCGCGATCTTCCTCTACATTGTTCCAGAAGTTTCTCATTGATAAAATGACTCTCACTCTCAATCATTCCAGTCAGAAATCACAACAGAAACAAGAGAGCCAAGAAGTTACAGTTTTTATTTTTCCCATTTTTCTGAGTTGTGAAGAACATGATTGTAATCTGTTTGTATCTCTTGAACTGATTTTGATTATTAGTGGATTGAGGACCTTGATCCTCCGTGGATGTAGATCACCTTGATCGAACCACGTAAAATTATTTGCTTCTTTTAATTCTGCAACTTAGTTTCTGCATAAAATCATACCTTCAATTCAGTGGTGTTTTTGATTGTGTGATTTGTGGCTTACATCTGAATTGGTTGTTGATTAAAATCTGGATTGAAACTAACAAGTAGCACCGTTTATGGGAAGCGAAGCCATGGCAGGGATGAAACTAGAGGTTGAGAAGTTTACAGGCAGAAACGATTTTGGATTGTGGAAGGTGGAGATGAATGTTGTTCTTGTTTAGAATGGGTTGTCAATGGCTCTCAAGCCATTGGCGGATTGGCCTGATGATCAGAAGGCAAAACAGCCTGATGTTGATGCAAGAGCACTGAGTTCTATTATTCTGTACCTCAGAGACAACCCACAAAGGGAAATTTCCAAATCAAAGTCTGCCATTGATGCTTGGTCAAAATTGGAGAACATGTACCAATCAAAGACTGTTACCAACAAGCTATTCCAAAAATAGAAGCTCTTAGCATTCAAGATGCTTGATGAAAAGCCTCTGACATATCAACTTGATGAATTCAACCGGTTAGTTGATGAATTAGAAGACCTAAAGGCGAAGTTAGATGATGATGACAAATCTTTGATGTTGCTGAATTATCTACCCAAGTCATTGGAGAATTTCAGGGATACTTTGATGTTTGGAAGGTAGGAGAGTCTTAGCTATGAGTCAATAGTTAATTCCTTGAGAACAAAGGGCCTGCAACTGCAAGGGGAAAGGAAGTCTACTCAAGCTGGAGAGAGATTGAACATAAAGTTCAAGAAACAAACACAAAATCAGAAGTGCAATTCAAACAAGCAGAAGAACAATTCTGCTAGACAAAAGGTGACCAAGAAGTTCACAGATTGGGTAGAAAAGAGAAGATGCTTTGCTTGCAAACAAACTGGACATTTAAAGAAGGATTTTCTAGAGAAAAACAAGAAGAAAGATTCCCAGGAAGGAAATGTTGCTGTAGTAGAAGAGGGATATGAAAGTGCTGAATTTTTGAATGTTACTGAGTCAAAAATGTCTGAGGAATGGGTTCTTGACTCAGGCTGTTCATTCTATATGTGCCCACATGAATCCTGGTTTACTGAGCTCAAGAAATCTGAAGGAGGGACAATATTTCTTGGGAATGATCAATCTTGCAAGGTTCAAGGCATTTGTTCTGTGAAAATCCAAATGTATGATGGTGTTCAGAGGCTAATATCCAATGTCAGGTATGTTCCAGACCTAAAAAGAAATCTAATCTCTCTAGGATCGTTAAATGCATCTGGATGTGAGTTTAAGACATTTGATGGACACATTCTTAGCAAAAAATACAGTAAAAATGTAATGAAAGGAAAGAAACATAATAGTCTGTTTATTCTTATTGGAAATTATGTGTGTGCCTCTGTGAATGTGAGTATGTACAAACAAATAGCTGATATATGGCATAAAAGATTTGGCCATGTTGGAGAAAAGGGGTTGAATGAGTTAGCCAAGAAAGGAGTATTGGGAAACCTAGAAAAGATAACACTTGATTTCTGTGATCAATGTTCTCTAAGCAAATCTCAGAAACTGGTGTATGGTAGAGGTACTCATACTACCCAAGAAACATTAGATTATGTTCATTCAGACATATGGGGTCCAACAAGAGTAGAAACTGATGGAGGAGGTAAGTACTTTATGACAATAATTGATGATTTCAGTAGAAAGGTATGGGTGTTCATTCTAAGACAGAAAATCATTCTCTAAATTCAGGGAGTGGCTGATTCAATCTGAAAACCAAAGAGGAAAGAAACTAAAGCATCTAAGAACTGACAATAAATTAGAGTATTTGTCAACAGAGTTCAATGAGTTTTGTAAAGAGAGAGGCATTACAAGGTACAGAACTGTTCCAATGAATCCTCAACAGAATGTGTTAGTTGAGAGGATGTACAGAACCATACTAGAGAGGGTAAGATGCATGTTACTAGATGCCAAAATTTCAAAAACTTTCTGGGGTGAAGCCATAAACACAGCTTGCCATCTTATTAATAAAATACCTTCTTCTGCCATTGAGTTCAAAACTCCAGATGAAGTGTGGTATGGAAAACACTCAGATTATAATGAGTTAAAAGTTTTTGGATATCTAGCCTTTGCTCATATAAGACAGGACAAGCTGGAACCCAGAGCACTAAGGTGTGTGTTTCTTAGATATCCTAAGGGAGTGAAAGGCTACAGGCGCTGGTGTCTTGAGAAGGGACATCAAAAGCTTATTCTGAGCAGAGATTTCAAGTTCATTGAATTTGTAATGGGATACACCTCAGCAGGTAGTCAAGCAAAAGCTGTTGGAGAAGAAACTGCTCACAAAGTTTTCTTTGAAATGGATCAGTCTCAAGATGATGGCCCACCTGAAATAGCTCAGTTAAGTGATGAGTCAAGTAGCAGTTCATCAGAAGAAGAAGAAGCTCAAACCTATAATACACACCTCAGAAACTATAGCATTGCTAGAGATAGACCTGGAAGGCAAATTCAAAGGCCAGATTTCTATGGACAAGCAGGGATAGTGTATTATGCTTTGAGTATTGCAGAATCTCTTGAACACAATGAACCTCAATATTATAGAGATGCTATCAATGGAAGTGAGAGAGATCAGTGGTTAAGTGCTATTGTGGAGGAAATGCAGTCTCTTGAGAGAAATCAGACTTGGAAACTTGTGGACAAACCTCTAAAACAAAAACTCATCAGTTTAAAATGGATCTTCAAGAAAAAGATTGAAGTGAGTGACACTGAAAGGATAAGATACAAGGCAAGATTGGTTGCTAGAGGTTTCACTCAAAGAGAGGGAATAGATTTCACTGAAGTATTTTCCCCCAATGGTGAAGCACAGTTATATCAGACTTCTTCTAGCCAAAGTAACACAAGAAGACCTTGAGCTACAGCAACTGGATGTGAAGACAGCCTTCTTACATGGTGAACTGGTGGAAAACATTTATATGCAACACCCTGAGGGCTTTATTATGCCTAGATGTGAAGACAAGGCATGTCACTTAAAGAAGTCTTTGTATGGGCTTAAACAAAGCCCCAGGCAGTGGAATAAAAGGTTTAATCAGTTCATGTTGAATGCTGGATTCACAAGAAGTGCCTATGATAGTTGTGTGTATTTTCAGAAGCACTCTAAAGTTGATCAGGTTTACTTGCTTCTGTATGTGGATGATATGCTCATTGCCAGCAAAAGAAAAATGAAGATTCAATCATTGAAAGAAAGACTGAGTTCAGAATTTGAAATGAAGGATCTTGGAGATGCTAAAAAGATACTTGGGATGGATATTCTAAGAGATAGAAATGCTGTCAAATTATGTCTGACACAAAGAAATTACTTACAGAAAGTGGTAGAGAGATTTAGCATGCATGAAGCTAAGTCTGTATGTATACCCGTGAGCCAGCAGGTAAGGTTAACAAAGGATCAGACTCTAAAGACTGCTGCTGATATCAAGTACATAGAAACAATTCCATATTTAAGTGGTGTTGGAAGTTTAATGTATGGCATGATTTGTAGCAGGCCTGATCTTGCTTACAGTGTATCTTTGGTTAGCAGATTTATGTCAAATCCAGGAAGGGAACACTGGGAAGCTCTCAAGTACATACTAAGGTACTTGAAAGGATCACTGAATATGGGCTTGATGTTTCAGAAGAATGACAGTTTAAAGAATCCACTACTTGGATATGTAGATGCTGATTTTGCGGGAAATGTGGACACTAGAAAGTCTATATCAGGATATATATTCACTTTATATGGCACATAAGTTAGTTGGAAGAGTGTGCATCAATCAGTGGTTGCCCTTTCAACAACAGAAGCTGAATATATAGCTGTAACTGATACTGTGAAGGAAGCTTTGTGGCTAAAAGGTATTCTGAAGGATTTGGGGATTCAGCAAGGATGTGTAGAAGTCTTGTGTAACAATCAGAGCACTTTGCATTTGGTAAAGCACCAGGTTTTCCATGAGAGGTCAAAATACATAGATGTGAAGTTACATTTTGTAAGAGATGTGGTGGAGAATGGATATGTAAGTGTGAATAAAGTTCACACAAATGAGAATGCTGTTGATTTCCTAACTAAATCCCTTCCTAATGTCAAATTTGGTCATTGTGCAAGCTTAGTAAAGCTTGTACAATGTGGTTAAACTCTGCAAGAATACAGGTACTGAGGAGATGGCATGTATGATGTTCATTGAGGTGGAGATTTGTGAGTCTGAAGTCAATTTTATCAAACAAGAATAGGTTCTGTAGTTTGGTGTGTAATGGTTCAGGAACCGGAATCAGCTTAAAGAGAACCAGACCGGAGTTATGTTTTGGAGTGCAAACCGGGATTGGTGTAAGCACTGAACCGGCAGTTATGAGAGAAAATTCATAACAGATTTTTAAATTTTTAGTTACTGTTGCTATGTGTTTGATTTCCCGATTTGGTCCCTTGTTCATTTCTGGTAGTTTTAACCATGCGCGATCATCCTCTACATTGTTCCAGAAGTTTCTCATTGATCAAAAGACTCTCACTCTCAATAATTCCAGTCAGAAATCACAACAGAAACAAGAGAGCCATGAAGTTATATTTTTTATTTTTCCCGTTTTTCTGAGTTATGAAGAACATGATTGTAATATGTTTGTATCTCTTGAACTGATTATGATTATTAGTGGATTGAGGACCTTGATCCTTCTTGGATGTAGATCACCTTGATCGAACCATGTAAAATCGTTTGCTTCTTTTAATTCTGCAACTTAGTTTCTGCATAATATCATACCTTCAATTCAGTGGTGTTTTTGATTGTGTGATTTGTGGCTTACATCCGGATTGGTTGTTGATTAAAATCTAGATTAAAACTAACACTATCAGCCTCTGCGATGATGATAATCCTGTGAGTGGAACGAAGTAGAATGCCGGTAGGCACATTCACTGCACGTCCTTCTCCCCTGGCGCCCGGAACAACTAGAGCACGGGATCCCAAGGAGGAAGGTTCCTCACCCGAGGCAGGACGTGAGGAGGTCGCCTTAGAGCTGCAGGGAGGCTCTGAGGAGCTCCACCCTATTTTCCCTGGAGAAGATAGGGTGGTCTCACTACCGGAAGAATTAGAAGTCGATGACTCCACTTCTGGGTGGGTGGTTGTCGTCGGCTCTGCACGGACCTCTGAAACGGAGTTCCCAGAGGAAGAAGAAGAAGAAGCAAAAAACAGACATGAGAAAAGAAAAGAAAATGAAGGGCTTGTTTGTTTATATTTTCAAAGGAATCTTTTACATTTTTTACTATTCTAAACATATAAATTATGTATGTTTTTCCAATTTTCACTCATATACCTTTTTCAAATTAATCATTACATTTAAATTAAATATTTAACTTATGTCCCATCACTACTATTCATTTAATATAATATAATATATTTCAATCATAATCATTTGATGTGAGTCATAACTATCAATTCATCTAATATAAAAAAATAAATTTTAATCAACATCATTTAATGGGGTCCACTATTTACTATTATTCTAATAAAATATTTATATCTAAACATAATATTCATAAATATATAACATCTATCTAAAATCAAATCACATTCATCAAATCATATTAAATAAAATTTCGTAAACAACGCTAGAAATACTAAAAACTGGAAATTGAAACTGAAAACATAACCAAACCTCCCGAAGGGTTTGAGAGAGGTACCAGGTGCTGACATAACCAAAGAGGGCCTATTTATACGAGAAGGATAAGGAGGGTGGTCCAACCGGGTGCTGACACTTGTAAAGACGAGATGCAAAGAAAAATAACCGCCTTTTGCGTGAAGAGCCCATATCGAGATGATTCAAATTTGAAAAAAATGAGCGGGAAAGGAAAATTTTAACCACAGAAGCTTTGGGCAGCTCTGATGGATGGTGGAGAAGGGAGAAACTCGCTTTCCTACTCCGAATGACTTCCCCAAACGTCACCCGAAGTAGGGGGGACTACTTGATAGGGGATAAATGGAGAGCAGAGTTGAGTTCCTTATCCCTACCCTGCACGGATTACCCCACAAAGGGATTAGAGGCTCGGGGCAGACCTCCAAGGATTATCATCCACAAAGGTGATGTGTAGAGCCGAATCTGAGCAGAAGAGTACCATGAGGTGGCCAACCCCACATTTCGCAGAGCTGAGGCTTCACCACAACCATAGGTTTTCCATCGAGCGGACGTGCAGCGCTGATGAAACGTTCCCGCTGATGATACAGAGCTGGACATGCACGTGCTCCTCGAGCCGCTCGTTTCTTACCGTTTGACACACGCCAAATACTTGTCAATCCGTCACGGTGACATGTGACGAGTGATAGGTATTTTGACACCGCCGTCTTAGCAGGGTCGTACGGTACACGTGCCGAGTGGTGATTGGCCCTAGGTAAAATTACTACCCTGCTCCTGGTAGGAGGGCACAATAAGTATAAATACCTCTCATTTGTACCAAAGAACACACAGAAAAAACACCCTTAAACTATCTTTCATTATCATATTGCTGTGTACGGAAGAGATAACTGACTTGAGCGTCGGAGAATTTTCACCAGGACAGCTCCCGGTCTTGTTTTGCAGATCTCAGTGAAGCTCCAAGGCTGTGGTCCAAGGGAATCCGTCGGGGCAATTCCAGATTTTTTAATAGGTACATTTATAGTTTTATCATATTTATTTTGTTGAGGAAAGATCTCGGATCTCCTCTATCAGCTTCAAACTTGAGAAATTTCTTTTGGACCTTATGCTTTACAGGCCACTCCATCAAACAAAAAAAGGATGTAATTTGGTTCTCTCTTAAAATCAAGCCCGCTAGTCCACGTGTAATTCTACAAAGTCTGACTCCAAATATCGAGTTGAAGTTATTTTGCGGTTCATTCACTCGGAGACATTACGTCCGTGAACATATCGCGAGGGGATATTTGTAGATAAATAAATTGTGTATCTAATTAAATGACGAGACTTGAAAGTTAATATGTCAAATATCAATTAAAGAAAATATTATTCATGTCTTGAGATTTTAATTTAAATTAATTCCTAAGTATATAGTATAATTGATATTTAATTTGGGCCGAAGAATAAATGATCTACAAATATTTTGGCAAGATAGCCCAAACAAGTCAAAAATAACCCAATTAAATCAAAGATGGTCCAATCAAGCCAACCAAACCCAATTCAAGCCAATCAAGCTCAAGTCAAGTCAATCAAGCCCAAGTCAATCACAAATCAGGTCAGGCCCAAATCAAGCTAATTAAATCCATGGTGGCCAATGAAAAAGCCCCCTAACAAGGAAAATATGGAAATAGTTCATCCCTACACCTATAAAAGGAGGCATACTTTCATTAATTCTACACAAGTTCAGAGCTTTAGAAGTTGGAAGAACGGCAATAAATTCTCTCACTAGAAGACTCGAAGCATGCTTGAAGATTCGAAGATGTTTGTTAAGATCCGAAGGCGTTCATCAAAATCATTAAGAAAAAATGGTTGATCCGGAATCAAGCCACTTGGCCTTTGAGCAAGCATTGTCAACAAGGAACATAAGCGTTAGAGGAGATCAAGAAGAATATTTCACACCAAACTCCCAAATTTAAAGAAATTCTTCGAAGAGAAGAATCAGAGAATTCAAAGTAGAGACTGCAGCTCGTAGTTTTTCATTTTGATCCAATTAAATTTATTTTGTACGATGTTTTGTGTTTGTTTATTTTGCCACTTAAATCTATTGTTACATGCCACTTTTTCGCCCAGGCCCATTTTGCAGCACTATAAAACAGTACATACATTTTATTTATCGATTCGAGCAGATAATGCAACAAATTATTCGATGTTTGATCGGATAAACATATGGTTTGGATTCTGACGTTGCCATCGGAGAAACTCTCCAGCGAGTTACGATGGCTAACCATTGATTCAAAGCTGGTGTAGGCTGATACTGGATGGGTAGATTCGTTGTTGTTCATAGAGTATAGAGGTGAGGGTGAACCACTGCCGATCGCTCAAATAGATTCACAAGCACCACAGGACTGGTCGCTATTTGCTGGTATTCATTGTTGTCTATGGAGGATAGATAGGAGATAAAACTTTTCATGCTTCATTCTCTGTAAACCAGGCGACTAAGTTCAGATAAATGGATTTCAAATTTATTATTTTCAGAATCCCTAATTTTGAACGTGGGATGTATTTGTGGGAAAATTTTGGTATCCCTTTCTTAATTGATATCATATGGGGTTAATTACAAAATAAAAATTTATTATTTACTTATTTTTTGGAAATATATATTTTCACTACAAGAAAATTTGCTTATAATGACAAAAATTTAATGACGGGCTCAAAAATTTATCATTAAAATAACTTTTAATGAGAGGAAACAAAAAATCCTAGCTAAAAGGTACCTTATTAGTGAGAAATTCTTAAACCCCTCATTATTAATAAGGAATCCTCTCATTGTATGTATAAAATTATGATGCCTCTCATTATTGAGACAAAAAAAAAAAACAAAAACAAACAAAATCAAATAAAAATCTGGCGCTAATATTTTCAGCCAACCGCCAATTAATGAAAAAAATAATTTAATAAAAATGTTAAAAGAAAGAATTAATAAGAGGAAAAAAAGCCACTCTCACTTTAACATCCCTACATCAAAATCCCAAAAATTACCCTAGCTTCTTCTCTCACCCCTGCTACCGACAAAACCTGTGGTGAAACTCCTCCTACCGGCGAAACCCCTGCAGCGAAGCCCTTGCTACCGACGACACCCCTGCGGTGTCTTGCTACCGGCGACACCCCTGCTACCTTGCTACCGGTGAAACCATCTCCGAAATCTCACTCTCCCTTTCAAGCGGTAATTTCTTTTAACTAGGTGGAACCAAAATCATAACTATTTGGTGTAGATTTTCATAAGGGAAGCGTCTATTTGGTGTAGGTTTTTGCTATTGCTCAGAGAAACTATTTATTCTGAACGAAATGCTGACTTGTGCCTATTGCTGGTGCTGGAAGTCGGAAAATCTTATTGGTGTACGATACTGTTGAGCCACTATTTTTGCACGATTACTTAATGAATGCTGATTTATTAGAAAATTTTATAGTTGAGCTCAATGCAGATTTGCTTTTTGCATAGTCGTTTTAGTTTTGTTATTACTTGCAAATTAAATCAAAATAATTATTGCAAGTTTATTTATCAACATTTAGTTTAGTAGCTAATCATATATACTTACTTGGACTGACATCATAGCCTTGCATTCTTAGAAGTCTGAAACCTATGGATGTGTCGTCAATATCGACAAAGTTCGATTCACGTCCACTGAAAACCCCCTTATCATTCCAATATCTGTAATCCCAAAGTATTTTGTTAAGCTATAGATCAAATATATATTAGAAAAACTATGTGTAACTAGTTTATGTTTATAACTATGAATGTGACTTAAGCAATCAGCAATCTCAGCCTCAAAGAAGCGAGAAATTCCGAGGCGCTGCAGCCTATCAACCGCCCAAAGTCTTCCAAA
>JAUEKW010074946.1:0-12861 GCA_032274785.1 Ajuga reptans
CCTGCCATCTTCATGATTTGACTCTCCTACATTCTCCAGTGCGGTGTGATGTACTGGGGGAGCGGATGGCGCGTTCTGCTGTCCCTAGGTTGCAATGAACTGCGTAATGGCCTTCGCGGTTGCTTCGGTAATTATGGTCTGCCGGCTTTGGGGGGTGTCAATTACATTGTCGGGGGATTGTATCCTTGTTGTGAAGGTCCTCTTACGTTAGGTGGGAGTGTTGATGAGTGGGGGTGGCTCTGGTGGGTCCAGACATTTGGCCTTCCCTGGGTCGTGGCCGGCCCATATGGGATGTCTTAAAATTTTGGTGGGAACAACTGCGTCCTGATGCTTGTATGTTCGTGATCTTGCCGATGCGATGGCGTCTCGTTGCCGACCGGTGGAGGTGGCAGTTGGGCATGATCCTCCTGATTAGCGGAAGGATTCTGCGGGAGAGGTGCGTCCTCTTGGCTCATAAGGGGTAGTTGTAGAGGCTACGTCGCCCCGCTGGTGGGAGGGAGCTGCGGGAGGCAAGCGTTGTGACTTGCGGGAATCGTTTGCTGGAGTGTATTCTTCGGATCCTTAGGTAGGATTCCTCCTGGCAGGTTGGTACTTCGGCCCTCTTGCTGGGGATTCGTTGGCGGCAGCTCGTCCATCCTGCCTTGCTGCTGTTGTTCCGCCTCCTTCTGCTTGACTGCTCCAGCTTGCTGATTCATCTTTCAGAATTGCCGGAAATTAATTTTTTTTTAAAAACTTCAAAAAAGTTGATTCCCACAGACGGTGCCAAAATGATGCTGTATCATAGTAAATAAGACAATAACAATAATTCTAGAGGAAAAGTAAGTATTATTATTATCACGTAGGACCTTATGAATACAGATAAATAAGTATTTATAGGTACAATTTGTGGGCTTAAACATGGTGTGGAGCCCATTATCTTAATCCTAATCGACTTAGAAAATTGGGCTCTTGGGCCTCTATAATACAAACACTGGGCTAATTGGGTTCATTCTACTAAGGAGGCCAGTTACATAATCTAAGCCCAAAAAAGTGGGCTACACACATCAGATACCAAATAAATCAATATATGAATCCAGTGAAATCATTAGTTCCAGACATAAGCAATAGTTATTATACAATTAAACTATATGTTGACTAACTATAAATAGTCTACCACTATATGGACCAACATCATAATATGTATCATATAAACAAACTAATATAATTTCATTAATCAGAAACTAACAAGTTATATGGTTATTGACTTGTCAGAATATATGCATCATAAGAAACGATGGTGATGATTTCAATAGACAAACGAAGACGTACTATTTTGAATGCTAATTGTCAGATTTTCGTTGGATTTGATATTTCCATCTCCAGGGATTTATTTGCTCTGAGACTTAGGGGGTGTTTGCAAATAAATGTGATTCTAGAAAAGTGATTTAAATTGATTTTTGTGATAAAATCAGAATTTGATAGTGTTTGGAAATAAAGTGATTTTTACAATCAGCTTTTCAAAATCTGAGTCTTGTCAGCTTTTCAGAATCAGCTTTTAATCACTTTTGAAAAGTGATTTTAATTATTGAATATGACATTGCAAACACTTTTTCAAATTTTTCTTTTTGAGGTGCTTTTTCAAACACTTTTTGAGGTGCTTTTTCAAACACTTTTTGCAAACACTTTTTCAAATTAGAAGTGTTTTTTAGAAGTGATTTTAATAGCCCAATTGTGTTTGCAAACACCCTCTTATTAATTCGTTGGTGATTCTGTCGTATTGGATAATCCATCAGTCTCATCAACCGGAAGTCTACAATTTATTATTTTCGGCTATGCGTTCACCATGGATTTAATCTTGTTAAAGGGGTTTGATTTGTTGTTGTAGGGCTTCGTGCTGATGTGCAGACTTCAGGGGGAGTCTCAACATAGGTGTGTTACACTATTTTTCCCTTTGACCAAGGTTAATTTTTTCCCACTGAGTTTTGTTACTTGGCAAGGTTTTTAACGAGGCAACAAGTTATGTATCATTCACCCTTTTGATTTGACACAAGGGGGAGTGTTGAAGGAAAAATACAATAGTGTGCCTATCAAAGGTAACTGATGAGGGGCAATTTAGACATTTCACTTTATTCCATGTATTGCTAAACCCTAGTTTTATACCTATATAAAGGGACTTCTTATGAAATAATTTCACACCTACTTCTGCTTCTTATTTTCTTCTCTTTTATTAACTTTTCCTACAACACATGAAAATTTGTTTGGAATATGCTAAAGAAATTATTTTTCAGAAATTAAAAAAAAATTGTGGTCAAACCCCTGGTGTTAGGGATGTAATCAAACCAAACTATTCGCAAACTATTCGGGTCTCGGTTCGAAAAAATATTCGTTCGGGATTGTTCTTTGGCCTAAACGAACCGAGCTCGAGCCTAATTTCGAGCTCGGTAAAATTTTCGAGCCGAACTCGAGCCTGTAGGTATTTGGTTCGTAAGCTCGCGAGCTTGTTTGCGAACCCAAGTTCGCGAGCCTGGTTCGAATATATATATAATATAAAAAAAATAATGCACTTAATTGTGTTGAACACTATTCACGAGCTTTTGCGAATCGAGCTCGAACTATGCACATTTTGATGTGTTATCGAGTTTTTGTCGAACCGAGCCGAACTATTCACGAGCTTAGTAATTATAGAACGAACCGAACTCGAACATAAGTCTAGAAGCTCGAGCCGAACTCGAGCCGAACTCGAGCCGAACTCGAGCTGAACTCGAGCCGACTAAAAAGCAAACGAGCCGAACTTGAGCCTGGTACTGTTCGGCTTGATTCGGCTCGATTACATCCCTACCTGGTGTAATATACTACGAAAAATCATGTCAGTAATTCAAGTTATAAAATTTAATTTTTAGTATTTTCAGAAAAAATGTGATGAAAATCTTAGGGAAATGCTCATAAAAATTAGGGTTGTACAAAAATCCTTATAAACCGGTCAAATCAATCCAAACCGAAAATTATAGTTTATAAATTTGTTGGGTTGGTTACGGTTTAAAATATTTATAAACCGAAGATTTAGTTTGGTTTGTGGTTCCAAAGGATATAAAATCAATCCAGACCAAATCGAACCAAGATTATATATATATGTATATATATATAAAAGATTGAGATATTCTTTTTAGAGATTTCAGCAAAACCCTAACAAACTCCACGATTTTTTTTCTTCCATCATGGTTTAACTAAAGTGTAGTGTATGTAAATCCTGTTAGTATTTATTACAGAACAAATATTATGAGAAAATTTAGTACTTTTATTTAAATCTTGAAGAAATAAAATTTAACAAAAAGTCATGGTTCAAATCGAAACTAAATAAATTTTATTCAAAACAAACCAACCCGAAACCATTGGTTTTATGAACTTTTGGTTTGGTTTGGATGTCAAAATTTAACAAACCGAAAAGTTGGTTTGGTTTATAATATGTCGTACAAATCGTTTAAACCAAACCACGTACATCCCTAGTAAAAATTGTATTAGAGAAATAATTTTTAAAATTTTGATTTAGGATTTCCGAATAATACAATGAAACCACTAGGATAATGCTCTCAACGAATATGTCAGGAAATTATATTTTAAAACTTGATGTTAAGAATTTTCTAAAATTAGTGATTAAACCCATAGTCTAGCTATCACGGATAATAGGTTAATAAATTAATTTTTAAAAAGTTTGACTTTTAAAATTTTGAAAATTTATTATGAAACCCCTATGACCAGAAAAATATATTTTTCTAAAATATTTAGAGATTTTTTTTTTCAAGTTTTAATGAACCCCTTATTCTTTCAAATTTGTCAGTAATTTTTTTTAGAAAAATGTGATATCTAGAATTTCCAAAAGATTAAGATAAAGTTCCTATGATAATGCTCATGAAACAAATGCACAATAAATATGTTTTCCCTTCGATATATTTTTCTTTTAAAAAACATTTGGTTGATGTAGAGAATATAAAATAAAAATAAAAATAACTATGAGCAAAAATCCAAGGAAATAGAAAATTAGTACTATTGTTAATAGGGTAAATGGTATCGATGTCAAAACAAGTCCATCCTCGAGGCCCCACCCTAGAAATACAAGGGTCGGGCCTTGGTTTTACATACCCTAATAATTTCAGGGCCTTTAGCCCGGTCCTATTTAGCCCATGGACTTATTTGGATTTATGCGTGGTTATGGTAGAGCTGACCCTAAGGGCCCTTATATATTTATTCTTATATAAGTTATATATAATATGTAGATAAATAAATATGGGATTTTATTCAATCAGCAATTTTTTACGTTTCCTTGATTCCTCCAGTCCCACTTGTTAGATATTATTATTGGTTATAAGCTTTGTTGGTTTTGCTAATGTAAACTCTACTTTCCTACTTAGCTTTGTTTGTTTGTTTTTTTTTTTTTTATTGATATTTAGGATTTTGGATGCTTGTATTTTGAAATGCTTTAATTATTCAATTTTTTTAATTTAAATATGTTTGTTATGACGTTTGAGAACAATGAAAAGGAGAAAAAACATGCGATCCTGACCCAACTTGAATTTTTGAAGTCCTTATGTATTAAATGGGTAGAGGGACGAATAGCTTTTCTAAAGTTAAAAGACAAAAAATTACTTTAAATAAGCAGAGAAAACACCCCTTAAAATAGAAACCAAACGGGGACATATGTAAAATATTTACCGGTAAAAATGGAAGCCAAAGGTACTGGCAGAAATGTTGTTTCCTGTAAAATTCAACTCTTGGATCCGAACAGGAACACTGTTTCCCCTATGAGTTACTGAATAGAGTAGATTAAACCCCGCAAGCACAACGAAATCATCCCTTCCCTTAACCTATACCACCTTCTTATCCCGCACTGATGTTCAAAATACCCAAATTTTGACAGATCCAAATCTCGATCGGGGTTTGGATTTTCATACTAAACTCAGATCTCTCCATTCTTTCTGTTATCTCGTGTGGTTATAGGCTGGGAGAAGAATTTAAGAAATGCTGACCAAGTTTGAGACGAAGAGCAATAGAGTGAAAGGATTGAGCTTCCACAGCAAGCGGCCATGGATCCTGGCGAGTCTCCACAGCGGCGTGATCCAACTCTGGGATTATCGGATTGGCACTCTCATTGATCGATTCGACGAACACGATGGACCTGTTCGGGGTGTTCATTTTCATAAATCTCAGCCGCTTTTTGTTTCCGGAGGTCTGAATTTGATTTATTTTTTACTTCAATTTATGCGGACGTAGTTTGTATTCTGTTAGTGCAATGTGATCTCTGCATGGCATCGTGTAAATCTATGTTTGAAGGAGTAGTTATAGTGTTTTAGGTTCTGGATCTGCTGATTTTATGTTAATGCTGGTGATGATTGTTGACGTTATTTGAATGCGGGATGGGTTGTTTCGTAATTGTGATTACAGTGTTAATTTATGAGTATGTTGTTGTTTAGCAGATTCCGTGATCACAATTGGTGGGGTTTATAGTAGTATCAAATCCGATACATGGTGTTAGGTTGTGGACTTGTTAACATTGGCTTTAAGTCAGGAACTATAACCGATTTTCTTTTGTAAGTTTATTGTTGCTTGAATAAAATTGACTATCTAGTCAGACTTGGTTATGCAATTTTAAGATGACGTTTGTGGGTTGGTGCTGATTTGGGCATTGATGTCCTATTGTTGAGGTTGTCTTATCCCTTGGGTACCCATGTTTAGTCTTTCGTCGCATAAACTAAAAATTGTGCATTTTACCATTTGTTGTAAGTGTGTATTATTGTTGATGCAGTAAATCTGTGATCAATGTACAGGTCTTGCATGTTCCGAATTGTGGTTACTAGTCTGCCTTTCGTTTTCATCTGATTGATTGCTAGTGGACTATTGTCTCAGTAGACCTTGATTTCATTTTATGTTATGCATGCGATTGACATTAGCAAAGTTTACTGCTGTTGGGGTATAAGTATAGCTTTCCAGGTAAAATTTACCAGTAATTAGCCGTCTTGTTATATTGTGAATGCCTTTCATCATTGGGATTTTTATTGAATTATCTTAAACCTTTGGTTGAGTTGGATCCAGTGAACTTCTCACAGTTTTGTGAATCACTTGTTACAGATTATATCAGAAACTTCTATAAGAATTATTGGTATAATTCTATGGAAAGACAATGGTCGATTAGATTGGTCCCTGCTGGTTTCATTGTTGGATTGATTTCTTGATGCATTTCCGATTTATGCCGATATTGGTTTCTGCAGGTGATGATTACAAGATCAAGGTATGGAATTACAAATTGCACCGGTGTCTATTTACTCTTCTTGGTCATCTTGATTATATCAGGACAGTCCAGTTCCATCATGAACATCCCTGGATAGTAAGTGCAAGTGATGACCAGACAATTAGAATTTGGAATTGGCAATCACGTACTTGCGTTTCTGTGTTAACGGGGCATAACCATTATGTCATGTGTGCCACATTTCATCCGAAAGAAGACTTGGTTGTTTCAGCATCTTTGGATCAGACTGTCCGTGTTTGGGATATTGGTTCCTTGAGGAAAAAATCGGCGTCTCCTGCTGATGACATTTTGCGGTTGTCTCAAATGAACTCGGACTTCTTTGGTGGGGTTGATGCTGTTGTGAAATATGTCTTGGAAGGCCACGACCGAGGGGTTAATTGGGCTTCTTTCCATCCAACACTCCCTCTGATAGTGTCTGGAGCAGATGATCGCCAAGTGAAAATCTGGCGCATGAATGGTATGTCAGCATGATCACTGATTTGTTTCTGCCTTGCTTGAAGTATTTTGATACGATAATATGATTAACGTGGAGGCCGCACAATTGTACTTGGTAAACCACTTCATGATTGGAAAATGGGTAGGTCAATCTGGTCTGAACTACTTTGATAGGATAATATGATAAATGTGTATTGCGTGTCCGAATAATTTTACTTTCGAAACCACTTCATGATTGGAAAATGGGTAGGTCAATCTGGTCTCTTGAATTCTTTTAGTGTTGATGTTGATTACACTCTCCTTTTGCTGTCAACTTGGTCCGAATTTTCAGGCTTTCTAGGACTCCCCTTCTCTCATTTATATGTTAATTGTCGATATTTTGTGCTTCAATGTGCATGTAGCTGTGATTTATTTAGCTAAAGGGGGTGATCAATGAAATAGGATTTCAGTTTCAAAAGATTCCTGAGAGCAACATGCAGTTCTTTTGAATTAGTAATGAGATTAGCCAAAGTTATGGTCGTTTCACTTTTTGTCTTGTGCAAAAGATGGTAAAGTACTGGTCGGCTTCACCCTAGTTGCTAGGACTGGGTATTGTATCTCCTGAGTCAATTCTTTAAGGTCAATGTTAAATTTGCACTAATCATATGTATATTGCTTCCTCTATTTGCTCAAAATTTCTAGATTTGAATATTTTATAAGGGCATCTTGATATAATATATCAGATACGAAGGCTTGGGAGGTGGACACGTTGAGAGGCCACATGAACAATGTTTCTTGTGTATTATTCCACACAAGGCAGGACATTATTGTATCAAATTCAGAAGACAAGAGTATCAGAGTTTGGGATGCTACTAAACGAACTGGCTTGCAGACCTTCCGGAGGGAGCATGACAGGTTTTGGATCCTTGCTGCCCATCCTGAGATGAACCTTCTGGCTGCTGGTCATGACAGTGGTATGATCGTCTTTAAGTTGGAGAGAGAACGTCCTGCTTTTTGTATCAGTGGTGATTCAGTGTTCTATGTCAGGGACCGGTTTTTACGTGTTTTTGAGTACTCAACTCAGAGAGATGCACAGCTGCTACCAATCCGTCGTCCTGGTTCTAATATATTGAATCAAGCACCACGAACTGTATCATATAGCTCTACTGAGAATGCCGTTTTGCTATGCTTAGACACTGATGGTGGTTCATATGAACTCTATGTCGTACCTAAAGATAGCTATGCCAGAGGCGACACAGCTCAAGATGCAAGAAGAGGTGCTGGGGGATCGGCAGTTTTTATAGCACGTAATAGGTTTGCTGTGCTTCAGAAGGGCAGCAATGAAGTCCTGGTCAAAAACCTATCAAATGAAATAGTCAAAAAGTGTGGTCTTCCTATTGCTACTGATGCCATATACTATGCTGGAACTGGAAATGTGCTCTGCAGGGCTGAGGACAAGGTTGTCATTTTCGATCTCCAACAGAGAAGTATTATTGGGGAACTACAAGCGTCTTTTGTTCGGTATGTAGTTTGGTCTCAGGACATGGAGAGTGTTGCTTTACTAAGCAAGCATTCAATTGTTATTACTGACAAGAGGCTTGTCCACCGCTGCACTCTTCACGAGACTATTCGGGTCAAGAGTGGAGCATGGGACGATAATGGTGTTTTCATCTATACTACACTTACACACATCAAGTACTGCCTTCCTAATGGGGACAGCGGAATCATCAAGACACTGGATGCCCCAGTGTATGTGACAAAAATATATGGGAATACGATCTTTTGCCTAGACCGAGATGGGAAAAACCATCCTATTATTATTGATTCGACGGAATATATATTCAAACTATTACTGCTGAGGAAACGATATGATCAGGTTATGAGCATGATTAGAAATTCAGAACTATGTGGACAGGCCATGATTGCTTATCTCCAACAGAAGGGCTTCCCACAAGTTGCTCTCCATTTTGTGAAGGATGAGAAAACTCGCTTCAACTTAGCCCTTGAAAGCGGTAATATTGAGAAAGCCCTCGAATCTGCTAAAAAGATTGACGAGAAAGACCACTGGTACAGGCTAGGGGTAGAGGCTCTTCGGCAAGGAAATGCAGGGATCGTTGAATACGCATACCAGAAGACCAAGAATTTGGAGAGGCTTTCTTTTCACTACCTAATAACTGGTAATCTGGACAAATTGACGAAAATGATGAAAATTAGAGAGGTTAAAAACGACGTTATGGGCCAGTTTCATGATGCAATGTATCTTGGTGATGTGCGGGAGCGTGTTAAGATTCTGGAGAATGCTGGTCACCTGCCCCTGGCTTACGTAACAGCTTCTATCCATGGGCTCCATGATATAGCCGAGCGTTTAGCTGCAGAACTGGGAGATAATATTCCTTCTCTCCCTGAAGGGAGGAAAGCTTCTCTTCTGATGCCCCCAAGTCCCATTTTATGTGCGGGCGATTGGCCACTGTTGATGGTCAGTAGAGGCATATTTGAGGGTTCCCTTGATGATACAGGTGAAGGTGCACAAGAAGATTACGATGAGGTTGCAGATGCCAATTGGGGTGAGCCGTTGGATATAGGTGAGGTGGACAACGTACAGAACGGAGACATTAGTACGGTCCTAGAGGAGGATGCGAGCAACGACAATGATGAGGAGGGAGGATGGGATCTTGAAGATCTTGATTTGCCTCCTGAGGCCGAGACACCACAGACAGCACCGGATGCACGTTCTTCGGTATTCGTGGCCCCCACTCCCGGCATGCCCGTAAGCCAGATGTGGGTACAGAGATCGTCCCTCGCTGCCGAGCATGCAGCCGCTGGTAACTTTGATACGGCGATGCGACTACTGAGCCGTCAGTTAGGGATCCGTAATTTCGCTCCTTTGCGGTCCCACTTTGTCGATCTTCACTTGGGCAGTCACAGTTTCTTGCGGGCCTTCGCTTCTGCCCCGGTGATATCAGCAGCGGTCGAGCGGGGATGGACCGAGTCGGCAAGCCCGAATGTGCGTGGTCCGCCTGCCCTAATCTTTGATTTCTCCCAACTGGAAGAGAAGCTCAAGGCTGGATACAAGGCTACGACCGCTGGAAAGATTGGTGAAGCCCTCCGACATTTCATGGCCATACTCCATACTATCCTGTTGATCGTGGTAGAAACACGAAGAGAGGTGGACGAGGTGAAGGAACTGATTATCATTGTTAAAGAATATGTAGTCGGTTTGCAGATGGAGCTCAAGAGGAGGGAGCTGAAGGACAATCCGGTTCGCCAGCAGGAGCTTGCTGCGTATTTCACCCATTGCAATCTCCAGCTTCCGCACACGAGGCTCGCACTGATGAACGCGATGACCGTTTGCTACAACGCACAAAACATGAGCACCGCGGCCCACTTTGCACGGCGGCTTCTAGAGACCAACCCAACCGTGGAGGCTCAAGCCAAGAAAGCTCGACAGGTTCTCCAGGCCGCTGAAAGGAATATGAAAGATGCTACGCAGCTTAACTATGATTTCAGAAACCCGTTTGTCGTGTGTGGGGCTACATACGTCCCGATCTACAGGGGGCAGAAAGATGTTAGTTGCCCCTACTGCGGTACGCGTTTCGTGCCAGGTCAGCAAGGGGAGCTGTGTAGTGTGTGTGACCTGGCAGCTGTGGGAGCTGATGCGTCGGGCTTGCTCTGTTCCCCTTCACAGATGAGATGATTTTGACTCACGATTTCAGGGAGACTCCTTACTACTGCTTTTGTTTTTATTATTATTATTATAATTTTTACTGAGGTTTTTTTTTTTTTTTTACTTGGACAATTCTTATACAGTGAGAGGGGACTGATAACCGATTTTTTCTGGTAAATTTGTTGTTGGTAAAATAAATTTGGAAGATGGCATTTGTGGATTGGTGCTGATTTTGGACGTTGAATAATATAAATTGAAATGAGTTCATGTTTGACTTAATACGGAGATGAATTTAGTAGACTTAAATCTATTTATACATTGATTTATTGGATTAATAAATTATTAATTTATCGATTAATTAAGATTTCTTGTAACTACATAAACTAGTATTATCCTAAAGCGATGCACCGTTTGTAAATATACACGAATAAATAGTAAATTTTTTTATATTTTTATAGTTATAATATAATAAATATTAAAAAAAATAACAACACAAGTAAGAATGACCAATAACATGGCGGTTATATCAAATATTTGGGAGAAATTTTTTTTAATTTATAATATAGTCAACAATCTAAAACAATAAATAATAGCTGGACTCGTAACCATAAAGAGAATAAATTACGACACACATATCGTGGGCGTCGGTCGTTTTCTTAAAAATTACGACATAATTTTTTGAAGTGATTGAAGTGGATGTCAGTGAGTTATCTCTTTCTTCATTAGTTTTTTCCCAACTTCTTTTTTACCTTTTACTTTATCTCTCTCGGTATGTTCTCCTTGTCTCTTCTTCACCAGACCGTTCATTTTCCTTTCTAAATTTCTCTCTCTAATCTCTTATTTCTCTCAGAAACTCAAATCTTCCATTTTTTTTTATCTCTCTCTCCTTTGCTCTTCCTTCACCAAGTCGTTTTGCACCATTCCCTTTCCTCTGTGAACGCAACTTGCAGGCTCCACCACCGTTGCAGAAATTCTGACGAAGATGCAGGTTGGCTTCGGCGTAGATGGCGGCCCAACCCGGGATGCGGTACAGAAGGTCGCACGGATTTGCCCTTTTGGTCGGCACAAAGCAATCCTCCTCGGCTAGCGCCGATGCAGCTGTGTGCTCGGCCCGGTAAAGTAGCGACCTCTCTTCGATAGGTGATTTCTTTCTCTCCTCAAACAAAAGCAAATGAGATAGGAAGATAGATGCACTGAAATATTGCATAGCTGCTCATTTTATCCATGTTTTATCTTGGTTTGCGGATTTCAAATTTTTTTAATAATTACAAATGAGTATTTTTGTAAGATATTAAAAATTTCCGAAAAGAGTTGCAGATGAGTATATTTACAGGATATTATTTTTTGGCCGTAGTCCATAGTGTGTATGTCACAGCAACTGAGGATTTATATATGCATAAACCTCGTATATCGAAATAGAAAAGTTACATTAAGTATGTTAATTTTGTGCTACTAATTTACGCTTATTTTGAATTGATTTTTGCAAAGAATACGAGGACAAATCCGAACATATTTCTGCAAAGAAAAGAAAGGGCGATGTGCTCTGATTTTGGGAAATTTGGTCCAAGTTTAATGTGTATAACCAAGTACAAATTGAGACAAAGATTTAATTGTGGCAAAGATTACGTTGATTAAGTGTGACATATTTTTTCATATATTCTTTTACAATATAAACGATTTAATTGTGGTAGATATTAGCACTAAAGGTAAAATTAACTAATTAAGGTAAAGTTGACTTGCTTCATCAATTTCACCATTATGCTCTTACCATATTTTCTGTAAATATTTGCATTGATTTCTTCTGATTTGAGATTGAATAACATTATATGTAGGGAAAAATTATTACTGAAATTAGTATTACCATTTAGGCGGGAAAATGATCATGTTACTGTTTTAGGATGGTTCTATTATATTATTAAGTAAGATTTTGTGCGGTTTTGTTGTATTACAAGAACTTTAGAAACACCGCCATAGTTAGGCTAGACTCGCTACCAGGGTTCCTATATCGATGCTGCTTCCTCCGTATATTATGTGCCGTTGGGTGACAGTGTCTGGCTGCCTGCTCATTACTCATGCTTTGCGTGTGCGCCAGATGAAATTAGGGATTTTGAGGAAGTTCTTTAATCTTTTTCAATTTATTGTAATTTTCTTAAATTTTATGTAAGTACAAAAAAATCCGTGAATTAATTAAATAAACACGAAAAGTATGTACAAAATTGAATTTATTCGAATCAAATAAGTATCGTTTACAACTTTGTGAGTTCATATCTCTCTAGTTTTCCTCTGATTCTTCTCTTCAAGATAATATCTTCAATCTTTGGAGTAGATTAATCAGCTTTTATCTTCTCCGCAACAAATCTGTTCTTCAATAATGTAACGCCCCGTACATTATTTAGGCATTTGTCATATTTTTTTTTTTTTTTTTTTTATCTTATGAAAATTATATATATATTTTTATTAATGGTGTCAATTACTATTTCAATTTATGGGTAATAGTATATTTTAT
>JAUEKW010075056.1:0-12857 GCA_032274785.1 Ajuga reptans
AATCCTTGTGGATACGATACTCGACTCCACTATTCTATACAATGTACACTTTTGTACGGTAAAGAAAAGTGATGTCAGAGATATGGGATTGTTGGGTGAGGGACCAGAGCAACATGTGAATAACAAACGTAATTACTTTTATTAGATCAAAAGTACTTACAATAATACTACAATAGCCAAGACTCGACAACACAATTTTAGGGACCACTCTATTGAGGACACACCTCACAACTCACTTGAAGCACACTTACTCGACACACAGTTAGAACACTTTGCGATTCTAAACTCTCTCGACTCACTCTTCTTTTTGGAGTACTTTTCTACACACATGATTAGACCATCAATATTCCTATTTATAGTTAACTAATGTCGGTGATGTTAACCGGCTTAGTTAATATAATATTTCCTAAAATAATTGTTAGAATTCTCTAGCAAATTCTCCCATGATATCTGCAACTTTGCTAATAAATTATTCGAACCACTTGCAAAGTTATATCTCTTAATTGCTCTAGAAGTTTCCACCAAAGTCGGTGGTGACCATTTTCAATACTCCCCCTCAACACCGACTTTCTTCCTTTGTTTCATATTCGGTTGTTCTCGTTGCTTGTAAGGCCTTATTGCCTTGAGCTCTTTAGTAGCTTGTCCGCTACTTGATCTTCGTTCTTTGCTCGGTGCTTCCGTAGCTTCTCTCGTAATACTTTTTCTTTCATAACTTCCACCCTCTTGGTATGTTGAGATGCTTCCTTGAATTTCTTCAATTTTCTAGATCTTTCTTCTAGAGTAATTGCTACATTAGCGTACTTGGGATTCGTCTTTCATACCCTATTTGATCTCCAACCCCGTGGAATCATTTCTTCTGGTTGACTACCTGCAGCTCTATGATACACACCCGTCTTCCATGGACTATGAGTTCTCTCCTCATCTGAGTTGTCTTCCTCGTGTTCTTATTCATCTACTTCTGGAGTAGAATGGACTTTAACAATTTGATCCCCCATCTTCTGTTGTAAAATATCTCCAATCTCCTTGGAATCTGGCAGTTCTTCCTTCTGAGGAGACCACCATGATGAGGTCTCGTCGAATACCACGTTCCTTGACGTGTAACACTTCCTTGTTGTAGGATCACAATATCTCCAACCTTTCCTTTGGTTATCGTATCCCACAAAGATACACCGAACTGTCTTTTTGTCAAACTTGCTTCGGAGATGATTTGGCACGAACACATAGCACACACAACCAAAAACTCGAAAGTGACTAACTGCGGGTTTGCACCCCCACAGTTTCTCATAGGGTGACATGAACCCTAACTTTGCTTGGGGAAGCCTGTTTATCATGTGTGCTGCCGTCCTCATACACTCCGCCCAAATTCTTCCTGGTACATTCTTGGCGTGTAGCATATTTCGACACGTCTCCGCAAGATGTCGATTCTTTCTCTCAGCTACACCATTCTGTTGTGGTGTATTTGCACATGTAAACTGATGGCGAATACGACAATCTCTTAGATACTGTGAAAATTCCTTTGATGTATATTCGCCACCATTGTCTGTCCGCAGACATTGGATCTTCTTTCCTACTTCAGACTCAGCAATTTCTTTAAATTCCTTAAATTTTAAAAAAGTTTCAGATTTTTCTTTCATAAAGAAAACCCATACGTACCGAGAGAAGTCGTCAATAAATGTGACCATGTAGCGCATCCCTCTGACTGATGGCTGCTTCACTGGTCCGAACACATCGGAGTGTACCAATTCCAGCGGAGCTTTAGCTCTGAACTTTGAATCATCATATGGTAACTGATGCACCTTACCGAATTGACAGCCAGCACATACAGTCGCTATCTTGACATCGAGCTGAGGAAGACCCTTCAACATTGACTTCATCATCATCACCTTGAACATGTGATAGCTGACATGTCCTAGCCTTGCATGCCATAAATCTGGCGTTTCATTCTTTTGAGTCTTATCTACGTACGTTGTTTCTGCTGCATTATGTAGACAGACTCTAATCGCCTACCCTCCATTATTGGAGTTCCCGAGATATTCACATCTTTGTATATCTTGACATCGCTAGGACCAAACACTACATGATGTCCTGACGCTGCAAGTTGTGCCACAGATAAGAGATTTTTCTTCATACCTGGTATGTGATAGACACCTGTGAGCAATACCTTTCCCGAGCTAAACCGCAGCACAATCCTCGTCTCACCAATATAGGTGATCGATAATCTTAAATTATTGGCAGTCACCACCACACGGTTGCCTTCATATTTCTTCAGGCTCTGCAACTTCTCTTTATCTCCGGTCATATGGTTCGAGCAGCCAGAATCGACTATCCAATCAGTATTGTAGTTGATCAAATCTGGGACCGTTGTCACTCTTCCTCTGCAGCGAATGACGCCTCGACGTCCCATTCCTCGTCACTCTTCCTTTCGGCCTTTGACGTGGCTGCATTTCCTTCGGCTGCTTTCTTCTTTGACCAACAGTTTCTAGCCATGTGGCCCTTTTTTCCACAATTATAACACGTCTCTTAAAATCTTCTGTTTCGTTGACGTTGGCCGTCCTCGTTGTCTTTTTGTTGAGCTCTCCCTGATTAAGAGCTCCTCGGTCGACTATCTGGACCATTGTCTCTTCGAATTCTTCTACCATAGTTTTTGTTGGACAGTTCTCTACTTCTGTTACTAAATAGTGCTTCTTCATCATTCTTAGATGAGGCTCCCGATATTTGCTTAGCTAAGACTTCTTGATCAGCCAGCAAATTTTCTAACTCAACAAGGGAGCCAACCTTGTATAGCAGCAATAAAATTTCTATACTCCGGCCTCAATCCGTGAATGATTATTTTTCTAATTCTTGAATCAGACATACCAGCAAAAGAATCTAATGTGGAGATCTTGCGACAAAGAGACTTTACCTTGGCAAAATATTGATTGACCGTCATAGTGCCCTGCGTAATCTAAAGTAGCTTATTCTCTAGAAGTTGCAGACGTGCATCGTTCTTCTTCAAAAATAACGCCGCGAAAGTGTCCCATGCTTCCTTGGGTGTCTTTGCTTCTCTGATGTGCTCCAACATTTCCTCATCGACTGTCGTCTTTATGGCAAACATCACCTTTCCTGCTCGCACCTTCCATTTCCTCAAGGCTGCGGCATCTCCTTCCGGCGGTACAACATCGCCTCCATTCACGGTGTCCCACAAATCTTGGCCCTGGAGATACGACTCCATATAACATGACCACATGTTATAATTTTGATTGTTAAGCTTCTTGATACCACCAACCACTTGGAGGTCGCCCATCGTGACTGTAACTATCACCAACCAAGCTTGATTTCCAAACAAGCTCCGCAGTACTAAACTGCACCAAATTCAGCAGTACCAAACTGCACACAACTCCGCAGTACTAAACTGCAACACGAAGCTTAACCAACGTAGACCCACACGTAACTCAAATTCGCTAGAAACCATCTGGCTCTGATACCACTTGTTGGGTGAGGGACCAGAGCAACATGTGAATAACAAACGTAATTACTTTTATTAGATCAAAAGTAATTACAATAATACTACAATAGCCAAGACTCGACAACACAATTTTAGGGACACACTCTATTGAGGACACACCTCACAACTCACTCGGAGCACACTTTCTCGACACACAGTTGGAACACTTTGCTATTCTAAACTCTCTCGACTCACACTTCTTTTTGGAGTACTTTTCTACACACATTATCAGACCATCAATATTCCTATTTATAGTTAACTAATGTCGGTGATGTTAACCGGCTTAGTTAATATAATATTTCCTAAAATAATTGTTAGAATTCTCTAGCAAATTCTCCCAAGATATCTGCAACTTTGCTAATAAATTATTCAAACCACTTGCAAAGTTATATTTCTCAATTGCTCTAGAAGTTTCCACCAAAGTCGGTGGTGACCATTTTCAATAGGGATATGATTTGTGAGACAACTCCATTGATATGAGCCCAATCACCAAGAAAACATAATAGGAAACTGTGAATATACTCAAAGTCGAGATATTACTTTAATGAGGTAGATGTATGACAATGTTCTATTAGTAGAGATTAAATAAATATAATTTATTGATGTATGCATCATATACACACTTGTCAAACATCTACCTATGAGGGTAGCCCAAAATTTCCCGACGCCTTCACAACTCCACATCTCTGCTTCCTCCAAAATAAGATATTTGTATGTGAATTTATTTTTATCTATATAAAAAAAACGGAAACACAACAATCTAATTATAGATTATTATATCTTTTACAGTTTGATAATTTTGAATTTTTCTTACCTCAAACTTGAACCAGTAATTCTTATAAATTAAAAAAAACTTGAACCAATAATATACTCTTTCGTTTAGTATGATGTATTGATTTCACATTTTACTTTATAGTGAACTGCTTATGTAGATGAGTGTTTATAATTAGTTGTGCTTTTAGAAAAACGATTCGAATTAAGTTTGATTGGAAAATCTAACCGTCGATAGGTGTTGAAAATAGAAATGAGTTGACCAAATTTTCAAAAATTAAGTGTTTGCAAATCAACCTTTTTTTCTAATCAATTTATAAGGAAAAAATACCTTAAAATCATGTTTGGATCAGTTTGAAGTAGACCTTTTGTTACTTTTGAAAATCAGATTAGAACCGATTTTCACAACCGTTTTAGAGTTTACAAACGCTCTAAAATTATTTTTGTTCGAAGAAACAAAAGTGATTTTATGCCCCCAAGAGTTTGCAAACACCCTCGTAATCACATATTATTATTAGTACACTAAAAAATAAAATACAAAATTAAAATCCCAAATAAAATAGATGCTTTTACGCTTTAACATAAAACCGCATGGAACAATATAGTGGATAAAATAATCCGATCGAATCAATCCAACATTTTAGATAGGTAATTATGCTATATGTTTTTTTTTTCATAAATGATAGCATTATCATTAAAAACTCAAAAGTAATCACAAAATGTTGTCAATTGACTAAATTACACCCATAGTTATCGAGATAATTCACAGGAACAACAAACCCCAAACAAGCATGTTGGGGTTCAAGAATACCTAAGGCAAACGAACACTCCCACAAAGGAAGACTATGAGGTCCCAAAAAGGGAGAACACGGACCCTACAAGAGGATACTGCAAAAAAAAAATAAAAAAATCCATCTAAACTGTAGGAGATGCAACAAACTTCTCAAACCTAATCTTAACCTGAACTGATGCTAAGCAACCTACAGGAAATAAATTTCAAACTCAAACAGAAGTCATCACAACACAACAACCCAAATAGCAACGGAAAGAAAAATAGAAAAGCAAAAACAATAGAAAAAACGAAAAACTCAAAGGGAAGACAACCGGAGCAATCTACAAAATTATTTATTTTATTATTTGTGTGGTTTGACTTTTATTTTTATATTTTACTTAAATATCCTTCTAGCACTTTTCGGACTATATAGGAGTTTTCCAAACCGGGAAATTCTTCCCTACCGATGCGGGCAATGCCCGTACCACTCACATTACATTATTTTAATAATATATTTTATATTAATAAAATAATACATTGTGAGTGGTGCCGTAGAATTTTCCTTCCAAACCCCCTCTCCTCATTTTCTCTCTCATCTCATCACATTCTTGCCTCTCTCAGTTCATTGGTTTAGTACTTAAATTTCAACCTTCCAATGGGCGAAAATTTCAATCTTTTCAAATCCCACTTCATTTTCTGAATCTCTTCACCATTCGCGGCAGTTTTCTTGATCTGGGCCTTCATCTTTTCTCTTAATCAGATCAATGTTTTTTTCTCTCTCTAGGTTTGTCAGTGGCATTGTCATCAAGATTTCACCTTTCTACTTCAATTACTATTCATGCAAGTAGACAAATACATCTGATTAGTGGGTTTTTATAATCTTGAAAATGTTTGCTTTGATTAAGGATGTAAGGGGAATCTTGATCATCTGAGGTAAGCTTTACTTGGTATGTCTTTTCTGCAATATGAGCATTGTATAAAATGATTTTGATCATAGATTTGTTGTGGGGGTTTTTAATCATTTATTTTTGGTTAACTTTTCTTGTATCTGATGTAGTAAATAATTCAATTTTAGGTATTATTCTGCTACTCATGATTCGTTTATGTCAATCTTTGTGAAATCTTTGATATCTGTGGATTTCTTGCTAGATTTAGAGGTTGTTCGGCTAAGCTTATTTAAAATATCTAATCAGATGTTTGTAGAGCTTACGATGTAATTTTTTAGGAGCTTATGAGTTAATAAAGAGTATGGGTAATAGATTTTGTAAGCCTGCAATTGAATGACGAGATTTAGCTGTGTTGGTTAACAAATGTGAAATCCACAATGAAAGGCACATTTTAGTTAATGTGTGAAGTGTGTGTAGTGGTATGGTGTTTCTGTTGTGTCTAGTGTGTGTGAAACCAGTAAAATGTGTGTTTGAAGTGTGTTATGTGTGTATATATGAAATGTGTGTAGTACGTGTAGCTTGAGTATAACTTATAAGATCAAGATAGATTAGAGGTACTTATTGATTTTTGATCTTATAAGCTCTACGAGCTTAATTTGGCATCGTATAAAGTTGTTCAACATCTTATTTTAGCAAACATATTTGAAGAGCTTATGAACTTCCAAACATCTTTTAAGATGTTTTGAGGAGGTCAAACACTCTCTTTAGTACATCTTCTTGTTGATCTCTGTATTCAAATTTAATTACTTGTTACTTTTTTTGGTGTTGTTTTAGTTTTAGTTTTTTTCTCTTTCTTTTTGGAACTTCCAGAATACTTCATGTGAGCTCAATAAGTACACACTTTCTGATTCATAACTGTTGTTTTTATTGCCACAGACATATTTTTGTTTCAAAGAGCCATTATTTGAAAAATGGGTAGAGGGAAAGGAAAAATGAAAAGACAATCTGCCGTTGCTAATGATGATGACACCGGAATTGGTGAGGACGAGAAGTTAGGGGCGAGGAGGAGAGGAAGGCGACAGAAACAGATGAAGGGTGACACTGAGGAGGAAGATGATATTGTTAACATAGTGAAAGAAGACGATGGTATTGAGGAAACAGAAAGCTCGGTATTGAGTAAGAGTACGAAAACCCAAACTGGCGCCGAGAATGACAGAAAGAGGAAGAGGTCTTCAAAGGAAGATGAAGATGCTAGAAAAGAGGAAAATGGTGCCAAAACTAATGATACTGACTTGATCAAGTTCGTCGGGTACAGGCAAAACGGGAGTAGAAGGAAAAGTAAGCCTAGACGGGCTGCTGAAGCTGGCGTCGAGTGCAAATGATCTCGTTGCACATCGGTAAACGAAGCTTAGACGGCTTATATTGGTGAGTTCACCATTCTGGTTATGATTTTTGTGAAAAAAAATCTTGATTGATTGTTTTTTGCTGAATGAGATTCTCTTTGTCAAGTATTAGTTTTGAGTAGTGATTGCATAATTTTAGTTTTTGGAACAATTTTGTCTCCTCAAAACTTTATTGGTATCTAAACTTCCTAAGATCTCAATGTATCTCAGACAAGGATTTCGTATTTTCTTCAAAATTTTCGTCTACAAAACATTATCCAGTTGTATTCTTACTTGCCGAAGGTTTGCTGCTTGCCGTATCATAATCAGACAAACTTAAACATAATATTAAAAGCTCGATAATATTTCAAATAAACAAGTTTGAACAACAGTAAGTTAGCTCGACTTGCAAACCTAGATACATATAAAGAAATGTGTAGAGAACAATCCTTTCATGTTATTTCAAATCCATACAAATGGCATCCCCATTATCACTATTTATAGGTCAAATCTCATAGCAAGAATTTTCTAAGTCTAATTCTAGTTCATCCAATAAAAAAGGATGGGCTTTAGAATGGGCTTATTGCAAAACAAATATTAGATCCCAATTCATATAATCAAAAATTTTACGTCCATATTTAACAGGTCTGCTTCGTCCATAAGCAAACATATCATAAAGCTTGTAAAGCCGATTTAAATTCATAGACGATCTCAACACTTTTTCTAAAAAATAATAATCTAAAAATGAGTTTTAGAATTGGCTTCAATAAAATAAAGTTTTTTTCTTATACGAACTCAATTGTAATTTGTAACCAATGATTAAAATATTTTCGCCGAAATTAATTTCGATTTTTTTAAGTTACCGAAACGAAATTGGGAGGGCTTTGTAATTTCCACAGGATGTCGCCGAAATATCGCCGAAATATCGGCGATATTTCGATTTATTTCGGTTTCGGTGGAGGCAATGAACAAAAAGGTAAAATATCGTCGATATTTCAATAAGATATCGCTGAAATATCGCTAGTAACAAATTTTATTTTTTCTTTTCTTGGAAATAAAAAAAAACAGTAGCTTTTTTTTTCTTTTTATTTGATTACTCATTCCTTCAAGTGTCATATGAAGGTCAACACTCCTCCCAACAATATGATTTTTGGGTAAACCCGAACTTTCCGATCCATGGTATAACTGTTGGGAGAAACGGTGAAACATACGCTTGGCATTTGCAAGTCTTTCATCAATATTACTTTAATGTAATAAACTGATACCAGTACTGCTTATATAAGGATGGGGCATCTGTTCAATTTGAGCCATATAGGTCATCATTTTGGTACTAGTCAGTAGTAATCTTGTATGAAGTAGTTATCATATGTAGATGTAAATATGTAAATTTGTATAAATGTTTAATATAAATATTTCTATTTAGATTAGTTATAACAACTATGACAATTTTTCAGTTTTTAATACATTTTTTTGTAATTTTTTGAAAACAGCACCGATATTTCCGTAACAACCGAAATTTTCGTCCTTGCCTCTTACACACATCAAATCACATATTTTATTTAAATATTATTAATCAACCCTCCAACTCATATGACAAACACATCTTTTTATTTCTCCAACCACTTTCAATCATTTAAACACCACAACCCACCCACAGCTCATAGCAACCACAACCCAAATGTTTGGAATCTCATTTGTATTTAAGGATTAATATTAAAACTAAACCTGACATTTTATATTTTTTTCCATGTGTGCTTAAGTTGGCTTGAAAAAAAATGAGATTTTCAAAGATGGGTGCAATTCGGCGAAAAAATGAGAAGTTCAGGCGCTTATTAGACACATTTTAAATGTTATGTACGCCCACCGTCCCATAAAAAGAGTAATGTATCAAAACTATTTCTTGTCCCATAAAAAGAGTTATATTTGAAAAGTCAGTTAGTTACACATAGAAGTTACTTTGATGCCCTTATAAAATCATGTTAATACAATTGATGAGTTTAACAAATTTTAAAAGGTAAAGATTACAATCACCCACTTACAAATGGTTGTACATTCACTACGTTGACCAAAGGAAAAAAATTGTACATCAATCAAACATGACTTTTTTTATGGGACGGAGGGAGTAGAAAACAATCAAATATCAGGTCTGTTTTGAATATTAGCCCTTTTACTTATGTATTAAGAAATGAGCATTAGGTTTTTCCTTTTTACTACAGAAGAAAAGGGAATTAGTTCGCCTTTTCCTTTGTTTTCTTCTTTTTCCTTATCTTTTTTCTTTTGAGATAATGACAATTAGTTTTTGAGGAATTCTATTCACACCGTACCAAAAAAAATCTCTCCACACCACATTTATTTTTAGACAAAATAGATATTAGGAAATAGACTAAACTGCCCTTTTCTTAATCAAATTTTTCTATAATTTAATTTCTCCAGAAAATTTAAATATATCTCCCTCACAATTACAATACTTCAAAAATAATAGCATCTTGGAACTATAATTCACCAACTAATTTCACCAAATTCACTTACAAGCGAATATACCGGGGAAGAAAACAACAAAGGATGAAGTGCAACCTAAATATATGAACATTATAAGTTGTAGCTAATTTTTTCCCGCTTGAATTCATGGTTGTTGTAAAATTTACTTTGCGTAATTGCGTCACGCCTCATAATAATTTCGGTCAGTAACGGTTATACTGAGTGAATTTCAGAATTGTGATCATAATTCGGCCATGACTAGTCGAAGTATGTCAATTTGTTCGGTTGTTATTCATCGATCCGTTGTAAGTATTTCAGTAAGTAACTGACATACTAGATGAACTTATTCGGCCAGTAATGATCAAAATTGTAATAATATATCGGCTAGCTTGTTTGGTATTTACTTACCAAACAACAGGTTTATGAAGAAGGCTACTATAACTGATTTGTTGCATCATGTTATTTGTAGGAGTTGATGGATGCTACTATTTTTAGCCCCATAAAAAATGAGTTAGTCGGAAATTATCAAGACGCGTTTAATACAACAACTACATTCGATTCACGTGAAATTTTTTTACTTGATAGATCTCACTTGTCATGATTATGGTAGTTATAGCAGGTGAGAACGTGGAAGTGAACAAAGACGACCTCATTTGTAGTTAACAGTTAATTATTCTTGCCTCATCATCTCAATCTAGATAAAAATATTCATATACATCCAATGTAACCAAGAAATGGTTCCACATGCCAAGTGTTTTTTTTTAGCTTTCTCATAGAATTTGATTCCTTCAATGGATAATTAATGGGAAAAGAATCTCAAATATGCTCAAGTGAAAGCATAAAACCACCACCACTAGGCTAGATCCTTATGTCTTCAAACATAACCATAACTCCATATAAGCAGAACCAAAGTTAGAAATCCTCAACAGACCAAACAAACCTTCTCCTTTCAGTACACTTGCCTTAATTGGCTCATGATCAAGATCCCTAAGTATAAAAGCTTTAGTAGTGATGATCTTACTTATGAGAGACCAACGCCCGAAGACAATCGTTTTGGTGTGAGGCATAGTATCCCTAGAGTAGGGGAAAAGCCCCGTCAAAAGGACGAATTTGAAGAGAGGATGAAGACATACATTCGTCAAAGGGACGAATTTGAAGAGAGGATGAAGACATACATTCGTCAAAGGGACGAATTTGAAGAGTGGACGAAGACATACATATATCAAAAGGACGAATTTGAAGAGAGGGTGAAGTACAAAAGCTTTAGCAGTAACAATCCTCTTCCAACCATTAAGGGTGGAGGCACGAAAATAGATCAATATTATGAGCAAGAATGTATTGAAACATAATTAATCATATTGAGTGGTTTTGATATACTCCTCCCTCAGCTCCCAAAAATTGCGGAATTGATTCTCTATTTCAAACCTTGTTCCAACTCTTCTAATATACAAAATGATATCATTGTGATATTACCAACAAGTAGGTGGGTGTATAAAACAATATTTGGAATAGATTATCATATTTGCAAAAAACAATTAGTTACAAACACTATTAGGGATCGAATTGTTCAAATACTTAGCATAGTCACTGAACAAAAAAGAGATACTAACTTAACATTTCCAACGTAAAGGGAAATTTATTATTTTTTTTTCATCTCTTTCTCCGCCACATTGTGTAATGCAACATAAAACAAAAAAGACAACATTTGAAATACTGTGTGTTCTTACCTCATACCTATGGGTTATTAGAAGATCTCTGCAAGAGAGAAAACACGCACAAAACACACAGTGAAAATGCAATAACTTACATGATTCATAAACAAGAGAGAGAAACAGAGATTATACTCTGAGATCGGAATCAGTATGGGTGTGGAAATGGAGAAGGCGGAAAGGAACAAGGAAGAATGGTAGATCTGAATGCTGGGGAAATTTGAAATTGAAATTTGGGAGAATAAAAAGAGATAAAAGGAAAGTAGGGATATGGATCATCCACATTTCTTTTAGTAAATTTCTTGTGAAAAGACACGTGGAATATCATATTTAATATTTTATTTATTTTATTTCACGTGTTTTTCTATCTCCGAAATTTATAAGAAATTTACTAATATGAAATGTAGAGGATCCATATCCGGAAAGTAGCTGTTGGGAACATATCTAGAAAATGTCATGTTTGGTCCAGTTTGGAGAAAGAATATCCAACGGGTTTTCTGCAAATTATATATATATATATATATTTTTTTTTTTTTTTTAATTTTCGTTTGGGAATTTTCTTCTATTTTTAGTTTTATTTATGGATTTTTTTTATTTTCTGGATTTTTTTATTTCTATAATTTTTATATGTTATTTTTTTCTTCTTTCTTCCTAATTTTCTGGATTTTTTATTTTTTATTTTTAGACTTTTGAAATTAAATTTCAAAAGTCTGAATCAAATTTTAAAAATATAATATATTTTTTTGGAGGGGGTGTGCTTGCTATGGGCTGGGCCAACCATTTTTTGGTTGGCCCAACGCAATACGTGTTTGGTTTTGGGAGGGTTGGGCTAACTTCCCAACCAGTATCTCTCTCCTCAATCAACATCATCTTACACACATCAAATCATCACAATTATTCTCTTTCTCTCTCCTCGACTAACAACCTCTTATTTTCTAACATGAAGGATAGAGTAAGATCAACTTCGTCTAATGGTTGACATATTTGTGTAAGGTACATATATATATATATATATTTTTTTCATGAGTACTTGATACAACACAAAAAAGAGAAAGCCCGATTACAATTGGGCCAACTCAAAAAAATGATGGCCCAAGCCCGATTACAATTGGGCCAACTCAAGAAAATGATGGCCCAAGTCCAATCACCGAAGAATTGAAAGAGTCTTCTCTCTATACTCGTTTCACTCCCTCTCTCCTCATTTTTGTAATTATTAGGAGTTTACAGTCACTCGAATAGCAAACTATCGATACACATTCTTTTTAGGGGGTGTTTGTTTTAAGTTTAGCTCGGATAAATTTCGAATGTTAAAATACCCAATTCCTGTTTGTTTTGAGATTTAAATTTAAATTTTATAATCAAATACAATCCTAA
>JAUEKW010075275.1:0-12854 GCA_032274785.1 Ajuga reptans
ACTGAGGATGTGATAATGAAATTCTTGTGGAAAAATATTTGTACTAGGTTTGGGGTACCAAGGATCCTCATCTCGGATAATGGTAGGAACTTCTGTGGTCAGAAAATCACAGGCTGGTGCGAAGAGATGAAGATCACCCAGAGGTTCACCATGGTAGCAAGGCGCCAGGCTAATGGCCAAGTCGAGGAGACTAATCGCACTATAGTGGACGAGCTGCAATAAAGATTGGGGGAAACTGGTAAGAAATGGGTAGAAGAGTTGCCTTCAGTATTGTGGGCATATAGGACCACACCACGCACGGCCACGGAAGAATCCCCGTTTGCCTTAGTCTATGGAGAAGAGACAGTCATCCCCGCGGAGATAGGCATGAACTCCCCGCGGGTGGTTACATATGAGGAGTTGGGAAATACGGGCAAGATGAGGGAAAACCTAGATTTGCTGCCAGAACTCAGAGAGATGGCATTCGTCAGGTCGGAGAAGTATAAAAGTCAAGTCAAAGTAGCATACGGCAAAAAAGTGCGGCACGGGGAGTTCAAAGAAGGAGATTATGTTCTGAAAAGATCAGACGCGCTGAAGCATGTGGGCAAGCTCCAGCCAAAATGGGAAGGCCCATACAGAGTGAAATCAGTTCTCGGAAAGGGGGCGTCGCCTTGGAGGGTACCGATGGGGTAGCACTACCAAGGCCATGGAATGTAGCTAACCTTAAGAAGTTCTATTTTTAAGAAGATTAGGTTGCAAAGCTGCTAAGTGCTATTGTACGTTTTAAAAAATTCAATCAAGTTGTTATATCTACAACATTATGATGATAATGAAATAATGCTGATGATACAATTCTTTATTTTTCAATTAATTATGCTTATCAGGCGGCATTGAATCTTGCGTAAGACCAGTTAACCTGGCGGCATTAAATTTTGCGTAAGACCAGCTAACCTGGCGGCATTCAATTTCACATAATCCCAGGACTGCAATCTTGGTAGCATCAAATTTCGTATAAGACCAGCTAATCTGGCAGCATAGAATTTTGCGTAATCCCAGAGCTGATCACTCTGGTGGCATCGAATCTCGCATAAGACCAGCTAATCTGGCGGCATAGAATTTTGCGTAAAACCAAAGCTGCAACCTAGGTCGCATTGAATTTTACGTAAGACCGGCTAATCTGGCAGCATTGAATTGGGTGCGTCACCCCTCATCTAGCCCCAGGGCCGTCTTCAGTCACACATGCAGAGACTATGGTCTGAATGTATGACTGGGGGAGTAGTATGCCCAGGAGGGCTCAACCCTGACCTAGCAGACTTACAACACTTAGAAGAAATTAAAAAACATTTCGCCAAAAAAAAAAAAAGCAGAATTGAGTCACACATGCAGAGACTATGCTCTAAATGTATGACTGGGGGAGTAGTATGCCCAGGAAGGCTCAACCCTGACCTAGCAGACAAAATGTATTCATTACAAAAGATCAAAATGTATTCATTACAAAAGAAGGAGCTGAGTACAGAGCAGAAATATTAAGTACCTATTACAAAAAATCTATTACAAAAAGGGCCTAATACATCTCTAAGAAGCAAGAGGATGTTCTAGAGTCGGAGCAAGGGTGAGAGTGATAGCAGAAAGAGGAGACATGGGCTCGCCAGCAGAACTGCTTACAGCCCCATCGTTGCCAACAGGAGTCAGACCGGCAGCTGGAGCAGGATAAACAGGCTGTGTAGAAGGAGTCAGAGTGGCATCTTTGCCAGAACGGAAGAACTCCAATGCAAGGTGAATAGCAGGGAGCCACCATTGGTGAGTCTCTGGATTAGCTGATGTGTCACCTATAAATCCAGGAGGATCAGGCATCTCGTCTATAGGACCGTCAAGGTCGAGCTCACCCTCAAGGAATTTCTCTTGGATCTGCTTCCTCTCCTAGTTCAACCCATACTCGAATAAATGACGAATATGGGGTTTGAAATCTTAAAGATATCTACTGCTCTACAGATAACACCTCTACAGTCCTTCATAAAGCTCTCGAAGGAAGGACTGCCCCTCATCCGAGTGAAGGAAGCGCTGCCTGAAATGTTGAAAGGCAGCCATGTACCCCTCAGCTCGGGCTTCCGTCACCTTCCGCTCCATTTATTCAGTCAGGAGCGTCAAAATTCCCTCTGCTGAGGCAGCCCGCGCTTGCAGCTCTTGACCTTCTGATGAAGGCTATTATTTGCTGCCTCGAGTTGCTCTTTCCCCTGTGTGAATTGCAGGATGTTCTCTTCCCGCTCCTTCAGCTTGGTCTCCAGACCAATGCTTTTCTCCTCAAACGCCTCCACTTGGGCGACCAGCTCAGCCACCCGGGCTACAGACTTGCCATGATACATCAAGTAGGAATACTTGATGAGAAACTGGTCAGGGTAAAATTGTCAGTACAAAAAAAAAATGAATGAAAAATAAAAATGGAAGGGGACTTACTTTCGTAAGGATATCATGAGCGTTATGCTCCAGCTCATCATCAGTTTGAAGGTTCAGAGTGAACCTGTCATCAAGCATCAACACCGAGTTGACAAAGCTGGCAGAACCTTCTGGGGTCAGTCCCAGAACGGACTTGGGAAGTACCAGCATAAAAAGATCATGTTTGGATCGCCCGACCCTTTCTTCGCAGGGTGCCTGGCCCGTTGGCGCAGTGCGATCGAGGACTTAAAGGTCGTCATCAACCAGGCGACCATTTCCGTTTTTCGCTAGGGAGTCTCTCTCCTGAGGGGCCGCAGGTTATTTTCTTTTCTCCCTCATCACCATGGGAGGCAGAGCGGAGCCAGAGGGTGTGGCAGTTTTTTTCTTGCCACCAACTGGGGGAACGAGCGGCAGAGACACGGTGCTGGAAGAATGGACCGCCTCGCTCCCAGAGCCGGCCTCCAGAGCGGTTCCTTTCCTCTCACGCTTGGCTCCTGCTCTCCATGACCTCTCTGCAAAAGTGGAAAATGAGTAAATTACCAACAAGGATAAGGAAAGAGTAAGGGAGAATGGCTGATGAAGGATCAACACGGAAATATATGTTAGTCAGAGCTGGGGGAATACCAGCATGGGGGGGAGGCACCCTCTTGGTGCTGAAGCCAAAATATGAAGGATTCATTCCTCCTCCACTAGGTAGGTCAGCAGAAATTCCCCGCGGACATCATAGTCAGCATTGAGCTTTTCAATGAAGGCTAAGTTCTCCTCGAAAATGTCTGGCCTGGCCCCGTCTACTTTTAGGGCATCCTGGTACCACCCGTCAGAGGGGAAGTCCCACTCTCCGCCTGGAGGATATATAAAGAAGTACTAACTCCTCCATTTCCTATCAACTGGGGTTTTTTCCTAGAAATCTAACCATCCCAACTTTTCTAGTGGAAAAGAAGAAGTGCTTCTCCTACTTCTTCATATAAAAGCAGCTCTGGAGTAGTCCTACATTGGGGCTGCCCCTGTTTCCTTTAACTAAGATGAAGAAACTAGTTAAGAGACTGATCGAAGAATGAGTAAAATGGTTCACAGGGATTTGGTATTTCCGTGCCAACTCGGAAAAGATGGAAGGTACGTGGAATCTCAGTCTGGTATCTAGTTTCCGCATCCAGATGGCTAGCATTGGGCTCCTAAGGTAATTTGGCCTCTTGTTTTCATCAGGAAAGTAGATACGGAAAGACCTACGCACCTTAGTGCGGATGTCATCTACAGAGCATTTGGTTCGGGTAGATTGGGGAAAGGGATGCCATGAGGGCTCAGAGGGGTCAGAGGGTAATGAGAATGCTTCAGGGCAGTCAAGCTCTTCAACGGGGTCGCTATAACTGGAGGAAGAAGAGTCGGCCGGACTCCCTCCTCTTTTTGCTACCGTCGCCAGTTCATAGGGTACAGCACTGGATGAGGGGCCTTCGAGGGCTACTGGGCGAAGAGAAGAGGAGGAGATGACCTCTTGATCCTCCTCAGAAGGGGATACCGTCAAAGAAGTATCCTGTCCCGAACTAAGAAAACTGGGACGTATGAAGGAGATGGATAGAGAAGGAAAAAGACTCAAAATGTTAGAAGAAGAGGAGGAGGAGCCTGAAATGCAAATTAGGCCACAGGAGGAGTTAATGAACATAGAATTATTCCCAGGTAGGGAAGGGTTTACAACCTAGGTAGGAACCCAGATGGCACCCGGGGTGTTGACAGCCGTGGTAAACTGCTTACGAAGAAACTTAGACCTATTCTCATTTCAACCTTCAGATATGACAGGAATTGATCCGAGCGTAGCGATGCATTCTCTCAACATAGACCCAACGGTTAAATCGGTCAAGCAAAAATTAAGACAGGTAGGCGAAGAAAAGGATCGCGCTATCCGCCAAGAAGTAGCGAAGCTGCTGGAAGCAAGTTATATCACGGAAGTACAGTTCCCAGTTTAGTTGTCCAACGCGGTAATGGTGTCCAAGGGTATGGGGGCATGGAGAATGTGCATAGATTTTCGCGATCTGAATAGAGCATGCCCAAAGAATCATTACCCACTACCACACATATATTAGTTGGTTGACTCAACATCGGACAGTGAGTTGTTGAGCATGATGGATGCCTATGAGGGGTATCATCAGATCAAATTAAACCCACAAGATATTGCCAAAACCGGCCTCATGGTATCTTGTGGGACATATGGGTATGTGTGCATGCCATTTGGCTTAAAAATGCCGGAGCTACTTACTAGTGCATGATGGACAGAATGTTCCGGGAACAGTTAGGGAAGAACATGGAGGTTTATGTGGACGACATGCTCATTAAGAGTACGAATGCTGAGCATCATTGTTTGGACATGGAGGAAGTGTTCGGTATCATCCGAACATATGGAAAGAAATTAAATCCTGTGAAGTGTGCTTTCGGGGTCAGGTCAGGAAAGTTCTTAGGATACCTGGTGATAGAAAGAGGGATCGAGGCCAATCCCGCTAAAGCGAAGGCTGTGCTGAAAATGCAGGCCCCACGAAACCTGAGAGAACTGCAGAGGTTAAATGGAAGGATTACAGCTCTCAGTGGGTTCATTTTGAAATCTGCTGAGATGAGTGTTCCCTTCTTCAAAGTCCTGAGGAAAGGAAGTAGATTTGAATGGAGCGAGGTCTTCGAGCAGGCCTTCGAGGAGTTAAAGAAACATCTGGCACAAATGCCACTTTTAACGAAGCCAATCTCGGGAGAAACGATGTATTTGTATTTTATGGCAGGAGAGCATGCTCTTAGCTCGGTGCTATTGCGGGAGGAAAGATCTATGCAGAAACCAATTTACTATGTAAGTAAGTTGATTCAGGGCCCCGAAGTACGGTACACAGATCTGGAAAAATTAGCATTGTCAATTATGACCACATTAAGGAGACTGATGCCATACTTGCCTTTAAAATAGGTCCTGAGTCGTCCGGACCGATCAGGAAGAATGGTTAAATGGGCAGTAGAATTAGGAGAATGCGACCTAGTATACGAGGCACATGTCGCGATCAAGGCCCAGGCATTGGCCGACTTCATTCAAGAAATTGTGCAAGGAGAGCAACTCCCCTCGTGGAAGGTTTATGTGGATGGTTCATCATCCTTGGCAGGATGTGAAGCGGGGATAGTCGTTATTAACCCCAACGAAAAGGAATCCCAATTCACAGTTAAGTTTGACTTCCGAACTTCCAATAATGAATCTGAGTACGAGGCGATCTTGAGGGGAATGGAACTGGCTTATGAACTAGGCGCACTCAGTATAGAACTTCATTCCGATTCCCAGTTGGTTACCCAGGAAATTCTGGGAACCTATGAAAAAAGAAGTGTGAAGATGGCCCAGTATGCAGAGCGGGTAGTGGAAATAAAAAGGAAATTCTAGCAAGTAGAGGTTATCCAAATCCCGAGGGAGGAAAACAGGAAAGCGGATCACTTGGCCAAGTTGGCAAGTTCGGTAGAAAAAGAAGCAGGGGGGAAAATCATTCTTCTAACTACAGAAAAAGATCTCACCCAGACAACAGTAGGAGCAATCGAAGAAGAAGAAGATTGGCGTGCCCCTATTATGCAATACTTCAAAATAGGGGAGCAAGGAGACAATGCTCGCCCTAAGATCAAGTTCGCAAAATACTGCATTATTGGAGACCATTTGTACAAATGCTCGTTTGTACATCCTATCCTAAGATGCTTGTCTAAAGCTGAAGGAAACTATGTCTTAAGGGAAATCCATGAAGGATGTGCGGGAGCTCACGCAGGGTACAAAAATATTGTAAGAAAAGCAGTACTTGCGGGGTACTATTGGCCTACTATGATCCGTGATGCTCAAGAACTTATCCGAAAATGTGACAAATGCAAAAAACATGCTCCTCTAATCCATTTTCCCGCTGAAGAATTGGGAAAGATGACCTCGCCTTGTCCCTTTGATAAATGGGGAATTGATATTGTGGGAAAATTCACAGTAGCTTCGGGAAAGAGAGTTTTTCTGATCGTAGTAGTGGACTACTTTACCAAATGGGTTGAGGCAGAAGCAGTGGCCAAGATAGACGAAGAAAGTATCATAAGGTTCCTCTTGAAGCACATTTGTTGTCGGTATGGAGTGCCTCGAATCCTAATCTCAGATAATGGGTTGCAGGTCGCAGGATCTAAAGTTCGCGACTGGTGTAAGATGATGAAAATCACGTAGAGGTTCGCATCTGTTGCACATCCGTAAGCTAACGATCAAGTAGAGGTAACCAGCCGAACCATAGTTGATGGGATGAAGACTCGGATGGAAAGAGCTGGGGTAAAGTGGGTTGAAGAGCTTGACTCTGTGCTACGGGGTTATCGGACAAGACCCCGAACTGCAACGGGCGAAGCCCCCTACAACCTGGTCTATAGGGCCACAGCAGTAATACTTACAGAAGTAGGGATGGAGACACATCGCATACTACACTACGATGAGAGTGTAAATACGGAATTACTCCGGGAAAACCTCGATATGGCGGAGGAAGAGTGGGAGCTGGCCCGGCTCTGGGAAGAAAAGTATAAAGGGATTGTTAGGGCTGCTTACAATCAGAAGGTCAGAACTCGTCATTTTAAAAAAGGAGACTTGGTGCTCAGACGTACTAACGCCCTGAAACCAACGGGGAAATTGGATCCAAACTGGGAAGGACTTTACATTATGACGAATGGTTTGAAAGGGGGAGCATACGAGCTGCAGAACGAGGAGGGAAAGAAGCTGCCTCGACCCTGGAATATTTGCAACCTTAAGAAGTACTATGCCTGATGTAACCCTGTTGGGCGAATTCGCTGATTGGATTAATAAAGGAAGGAAAGGAAAGTCGGCGTTATCCAGCTTCCCCCACTAAAATGAGCATCGAGCACTAAGTCCTGGCTTCGCACCGGGCATCAGGCCCCGATTCTGCAACGGACACTAAGCCTTGGTCTTGGACCCAGCACTAAGCCCTGGCTTCGTGCCGGGAAGCCCTGGCTTCGTGCCGGGAAGCCCTGGCTTCGCGCCGGGCATCAAGTCCCAATCCTGCATCGGGCACTAAGCCTCGGTCTTGCACCAAGTACTAAGCCCTGGCCTCGCGCTGGGCATCAAGCCCCGATCCTGCAACGGGCACTAAGCCTCGGTCTTGCATCGAGCACTAAGCTCTGGCCTCGTGCTGGGCATCAAGCCCCGATCCTGCATCGGGCACTAAGCCTCGGTCTTGCACCGAGCACTAAGCCCTGGCCTCTTGCTGGGCATCAAGTCCCGATCCTGCATCGGGCACTAAGCCTCGGTCTTGAACCGTGCACTAAGAATTAATTTTGTTCTAAAAAATTACAGAGGTCTATCAAGCTACGAGTTTCGTTCTAAGAATGAAGCTCCATAAAAAAAGACACGCGAAGCATGAAAAATTGCAAGAAATAAAAAATACGAACAAAAGTACTTTGCATTCATTAGATTTGGATTTTAGAAAGGGAGCGAACATCCACTGGGCCAAGAAGCACCTATGGAGAACAAAAAATAATTTTTTTTGTAAGAAACATGAACAAAAACACTTGTACTAATCTAATTTGGATTTTACAATTGGGAACGGGCATCCACTGGGTCATGAAGCACCCAGGATGAAGTTATCTAAACAGAATTTGGATTTTCCAGATGGGAACGGGTATCCACCGAGCCATGAATCACTCGGGATCATCCTTCTTGTTTTTCAAGTTCCTTCTTCATCAGCAGCCTCTTCCTCCTCCGCTTCGTCAGCCGACTCTGATACCCCAACATCGGGAGTAGGGGTGTCCTTGATGGCCTCCAGCTCTGGGGGATGCTCACACGAGGACTCTGGCCTGGTTAGCTCGTAGAATAAGGTAGGAGCCGGGGACAGATCAGCTTCGGTCTCAACTGTACGCATCAGCTTTTGTGCTGCCACACGAATCACGGGCTTCCACCATGGAAAATCCGCACTTACGTCTGGGTCACCCTTGAAGGCAGGAGGAGCAGTTACGTCTTTTATAGCCTCGGAGGAACTGATCTTCAGTGAAAGTCCCTGCTCCTTAGCTTGTTTCATGGCTGAGCGAAGGCCTGATTTTGCAAAATGGCTGATGAACAGGTTCAGATCGCGCAGATAATGGGTACTAGTTTGATACCCCTCAATCAACCCAGTATGCAGATCCCGGAGAAAGGCCTGGCCAGGCGAACTGAGAAGCCATTTCTCTTTACACAATCTGACCCCCTCCCGAAACGCCGCGACACGAGCTGCTACCTCCCAATTATCGTAGTGCTTCATTAAGTCCGCTTGGGACTTTTCCGCAGCCTCCAGCTTCTGCTCTGCAGCCTCTAGTTTCTGCTTCCAAGACTCCACCTCCCGAGCCAAAGCTTCCCGATCAGCCTGCATTATGCTCACTTGAGAAGTGGCCTCTACCACTTCCTCATCTTTCTTCTTGAGGGCGGCCTTCAATGACGACACAGAGGGCGCAAATTCCTCTTTCTTGAGCAGGTACCCGAAGCATGTAGCAGCCTAATCCAGATAATATAAAAAAAAAGAACAAAAAACTACCTGAACTAGATGTTGGGAGATAACTTTGCGGACGCGCTCAGTACTCACTTGCATGAGAAGCTGATCGTCATCCAGGGTAGGCATCTCCATCAGGAAGTCACTGCATTCATCCTACTTCAGCGAAAGCAGGCTCTTAGGTATCTCAATGGCAAACTGGTTGTTGGGCTTCTTTCGCACTTCGTGCTTCCCTTTACCTTTGCCCTTGTAAGAACCTCCAGTCTGAGAGGACCGGGCTTTCTTAGCAGCCAGGGCGGCAGCTGCGGAGGACTCAGCAGGCCTTTTTCCTCTCCCTGGGGGAGGAGGAGGAGGAGCATGCAGAAGAGGGGCATGAGCCGTCACAGGATCGGCAGTAGATACTGGAGTTGGTTCAGCAGAAAACGCTGCTACGGGTAAAGGGACACCCATTTCGCCCAGAAAGTCTAGATCATCTCCTTATCCATCAATCCCGCTTTCCAGTCCATAACTGAAATAAAGAAAACCAAAATTACACAAGGTAATAACACAAAGAAACGAAAAAAGAAGAGAGGACTGAAGATATACCCGCCCGGGGAGGCAGGTCGATCTTCTTTTGAAGGAACCCAAAATGAGAAAGGACTTCTAGCTTCCTATATGGGTTGGTTATCTTAAAGAGACCATGCTACCACAAATTCAGTTTGTTTATAACTAAACGGTTATTTTGTGAGACTGAATCCTCATCCGGAACAGTATATTTGGGTTTGTTATATACCCATCGATCAGAAGGAAAAGGCCAAGTACCTGACTTCGGGGTTACTAAGAAATACTTATTCTTCCACTCCTTATCAATGCTGGGGGGCTCACCTATGAAATGACTTAACCCCCTCTTCCGGAAACTAAGATAGAAGATCCCCTTTTTGGACTTTAGTTCGTGGTAGATCTGAAAAAGCTCCGTTGTGGGATCTCTCCCATTCCCCTTAAGAAGGATGTAGAAAGCTATCACTAGCTGCATAGAGGAAGGATTTATCTGGTTGAGGGGTATCGTGTACGCTCGCGCAAGGGAAGCTAAATAGTTCATAACGGGAAGCAGAATCCCAACATCCACATGAGATTTCCAGAAGGCTAAAGTAGGGGGATTTAGGTGGTTAGGACGTTCGTCCTCATCCAGAAGATCCACCACGAAGTCCGAAGTAGAGAACATTTTCGCCTCCAAGTAGGGTAAGTTGCGGAATTTTGAGGGCCCAACTATTTTGTCCCATCTCCATCGTTGATCAGGGGTGACTATCTTTTTAATTCTACCGGTTAGGGGAGGGTTCGCGGAAGAGGACTCGTCCCCGGGATGAACCACTAGAGTCCTTCCCAGGGACGCAAGAGAGTGGGAAGAAAAATCCCTAGCCACCAAGGTAACAGAAAAGGGTAGGGAAGAAAGGATAGGTTGGGCAGAAGCATCGTGTCCGATTCGTGAACCTTTCCAAAGGTTCGTCTCAAACATGGTTCTTTCACTATCTTCTGATCTCGATGCACTGGCACTGTCATCAAACGGATCAGAAGAAGCAGTCTCGCTACCATTTTGTAGAAATCGAACGATTTCTCGAACGGGAGAAGAAGAGCTAGACATCGTAAGGAGAAGAGGAGAAATTAAAAGTACTAAGGAAACGGAGTTCGGAATACCTGAAGTTACTTGAGAGGACTCTACTTGGGGATGGAACCAGGGAAAGGCCCCTGCCAGTATAAGAAGAAAAAAGGAAAGTAAATCTTCAAAGGGAGACCACCAGAGTTTCTTTATTCTCGCTGGAGAAGATGATCGGAGGGGAAAATCAGACGAAAAATCGAACAGGTAAAGAGTTGAAAATGATTGAAATGAGAAGTATTTATAAGCAAAGAAAGGAAGGAATGTCCAAACGTCGCACCACAGGAGGTCAACACTTGGCAGAATTCCAGACGCTAATTAAAAAGCTTTTTTTAAATGAACGGCCAGAATGAAACCTTAAAAATTCAAAAAAGTTATGGGCGGGAATCAAGGTAATCAAGTAGCCTGACATGAGGTGATGTTAGACACGAAAGGTGGAGTTCTCCGAACTCCCGCATCGCAATCATTTGGAGTGGGGGGGCAACTGATGTGCCTTTATTACATCACGCCTTGCATCACTTCTACATTAGATCGTGCTTCGCGATCAGAACGATGTTGGTAAAACAGAAGGAAAACAGTTCGGGCACTACCAAACTGCGAACTTATTTTAAGCCTGCTGACCTAACCAGAACCACGAAGAGAAGGTATTTAGTTTGAGTACCTGGTGAATCTCGTGCTCTACTTCCCGACAAAGGGTACTGTGACCACCGTCGGTACACTGGCGGCTATTGATAGAAAGTACAAGGGACCACAAAATATATCCCGAAATTCCCGGAACTGTACTGCTTACATGGATTAGGGTTTGGCAGAGGTATCTGAAATGACCCTTCTACCATTTGCCCTAGATAGAAAATATATATATCTCATTTATTTCAGGTGAAACATTCATTATCCTCACTACTGTTTTATTACTGTTACATTGTTTAAAAACTGAGTACTACTTGAGGTAATACTCATCTGACTTAAGCATCGGAGGCTCTTCACCGGAGACCTTCTCCGGTGTAATTCTTCCAGGTCATTCCGGGGAAAAGTCGTCTGAACGAGGAATTCCCCTTTGCACCCCAGCGTATGGTCTTAGGTATATTTTCTAGTCTTCATATGCATGAACTGAGAACTGAGAACAAGTGGTCACAAATAACTTATTATTAGTGACCACAATTGTGGTATATTTTCTATAAAAGACATTTTTTGTTGTAGTGTGATATTTTTGCCCAAAACGGTGATACTTTAAAAATATTGATACTTTTGCAAATAAAGGTGATACTTTCGGTACAAAAAGTTATACTTTTTTTGTCCAAAAAAAGTGATACTTTTTATTTAATAACAGTGGTACTTTTACTACAAAAAAGTGATACTTTTTCCCGTCACCGTGTGACGGTCTCACGCAAGTTTTTGTCTTTATTTATTACTTTTCTTGAGTTATATGTAATATGTTATTAAATTATTTAGATATTTGTGTTGGTTTGATATCTGTAATTGATTGAATAATTTGTCATTATCCATATAAGTCAAGTAGGAATGCATATCGGCATGGGTTTGCTTGATTTTTTCAAACAAGAATTAAACAATTCTAAAAATACATACATTTTATTTGTTAAATTTAATTTTTATTTTATAAGTAATTATTTATAAAAATAAGTAAATATTCAATTCGTACATTGCATGAAAAAACTAGTTTGAATAATAAAAAATCAAGCACTCATGAGTCATGAGTGGTTAATAAAGCCATCAAAATGAGCTTGTTCTGAATAGCTTGGAATGAGTTGGGCTATATTTTTTTAGAAGCGAAATGCAATCAGGTCCTCTTGAAATAGCCCAACGAAAGTTCATTTAAATAAAAAAAGGTGGTGTATCTATATATTAATGATGAAAGAAGCAAAAAATTGTAAATTAATCATAAAGTAAGAGAGGATGGAATGTGAGTCCAATTAGTCTCCCCCCAATGCTTCAACATGGTCTTCCAATGACAGTAGGGAGGATCAATGCAGTTGTTTATACGCTTATCTTTAATCTTAATTTTCCAATGGCCATCGGAATAATTCCCTCTCTCCGCTTCCCTCCTATCCCATTCCAACTGGGCCTTTTGCTTGGATGCCAACAGGCACAACTCCTGCAATTTCTTCGGCATACCATCGTGCACTTTCCACCACTTCCTATGTGCAACATCGCTTGCGAATTCCTGTAATATCTCCACGTTCCAATTACAGTCGTAGTCTCTAAAGCACATCCATGGCTTGTTACCTGCACATTCATTAGCTTTGCAACCGGTCACTCGAAAAGAAGCATTGCAAGCGGCAACAACTCTTCATAACTTTTTATTGCAATACGAG
>JAUEKW010075386.1:0-12850 GCA_032274785.1 Ajuga reptans
AAATTGATCAGATTATGGTTGAAAACTCTGATTTCGTTGTGTGGTTAGTCCTCAAATTAGTGACCTAGGTATAAATCTAGCCGGAGGTCACTAATTTCGCTCCACGTTAGCAATTACAGTGAAATTAGTAATCTCTGGTGAAATTTGTCCTCAAATTGGACAATTTTTTAAACTTACAGGACTAAAATTGAAAATACATAAGATGCGGGTTTTTTTTCTGGACTCGCTCTAAGTTACAGGACTAAAAAATAAATTTTCCCCATGCAAATAATATGTGACGCGTACGTATTGAAGATAATATAATTGATTTGGTATTTTTGGGGTCTTTTGGTTCAAAATGAGTTATGGTAATGATAATGGGTATAAATGAGAAGTCAATCAATATAAAATGATGTGGGAGTAGTTAATCGAGGATAATGATTAACTTACTTTGATTCTCATTTCTGTGTACCAAGCCTAAGAAATATGAATAAATCATCTTTTATTCCCATTAGGCCATTACCCACTCCCCTGTACCAAACGGCCCCATCAAATCACCTGTTTGGGGGTGGTTCGGTACGGTATACCGTACCGAATCACCCATACCGTTACCTTACCGAAATGTTCGGTACGCTGGAAATTCATACCGGTATCGTACCGAAAATTTCGTTATACCAAAAATTCGGTACTGTATCGATTCATACCGTTACCGTACCAAAAGTTCGGTATACCGAAATTTTTTGGTATACCGTTAGAATTTCGGTATACCGAAATACCGAACTATCAAAATGCCGCGGTATACCGAAAATACCGCGGTATACCGAAAATACCGAGGTATACCGAAATACCGAACTACCAAAATGCCGAGGTATATCGAAAATACTGAGGTATACCGAAATACCGAAATTTTAGAAATTTCATACCGTTACCGTACCGAAAATTTCCGGTACGGTACCATACCGTACCGAAAATTCGGTATACCGAAAATTTTGGTATTTTCGACAATTTTTCGGTACGACAAGTTCGGTATTTCGGTATTTTTCGCCACCCCTACACCTGTTTACATCTTGTGTTTCATAATGTTTACCAACAATCAAATGTATAAGATGATGTCACTAATTAATATGTGTCGTGTATTAAAAATTGTGGTCAGAAGATGTAACACCTAATGTAACAGAGAATCTGAATTTCCAAGCGGACGCTTAGTCTTGTAAATTTTCAGTTATTAATCTGGTCCATTAATCAATTTTTCTTCTCATATTTAGAGGGCATTCGGCTAAACTGATTAAATACATTTTATAAGTTGTTTTAAGAGGTAATAGAATGCAACTTCTCGAAAGCTTATAAGTTAATAAAGTGTTTGAATAATGTAACTTATAAGCTTATCATTAAATAAACAGATTTGGCTATGGATTTGACTTTTAAATTTGAAATCCACCATCAAGCACACATTTGTGTAATGTTTGTCGTGTGTGTGAAGAATGTGAATTATGTGTAGTGTGTGTGAAGGTAGCATGTATAGTGTTTGTGTAGTGCAATGTGTGTATTGTGAGTACTGAGTATGACTGGTATGAATTTTCTATATACCGAAAGTTTCGATATAATAACGGTATGGATGATTCAGTACGCTATTCCATCGAACCACCCCTAGTTACAGGACCATTTTGAGGATTTTCGTATGAAACAAGAAGAAATCATCATTATGAGACTTAACTTTCTTACATGAACATGAAATGCATAACAAAGAATTTTAGATACTACCATTTTCAACAACAAAAACGCCTCTAATACCCAACAAGTCACCTCCCATTTTGGATCAATTATCTCTGAAAAGACTGCATTTTTAATATCTTGATTGAATTCCTCAGTTTTTTCACCTTCCTGAATCCTGATCTTGCAGAATGTTCAACAAAGCCGCATGTGCTGCGCAAGTATCATCCGGTTTCTATTCGGCCACCATTTTCGTCCCATCAGGATCAATCTGCAACCGTAGACAATACTCAAGGTTCCGCAAAACTTCCCCCATTGATGGCCTATCAAGTCCACTATCATTCAAGCATTTCACTGCTGTTTCTGTGAAGATCTTCAAGCATTCTGGATTCATTTCCTCTTTAATATATGGATCAAGAATCTCGTCTATAGTCCTCCGTTTATAATTTGAAACGGCCCAATCCGCTAAGCTAACTTGCTCATTTGGCAGGCCGGGGTTCAGGGCCGGCCTACCAGAGAGTACTTCTAAGAGTACCACACCAAAAGAATACACATCGGATTTGTCTGTCAACCGTTGTCTTCTAAAGTACTCGGGGTCTAAATACCCGAAACTGCCCTTCACTACAGTGCTAACATATGTTTGATTTAGTGCTTTAGACAGCCCAAAATCGGAAACCTTGGCAACCCATTTGTCGTCCAATAGAATGTTCGTGCTTTTAACGTCTCGATGAATGATGGGGCTCTTTGCACCGGTGTGTAGATAATGAATCCCTCTTGCTGCACCTATGCAAATGGCTAATCTGTTTTTCCATGATAAAACGGAATTGTCGTTGTTGCTGTTGTTGTAAAGATGCTGTCTTAATGTCCCGTTAGACATATACTCGTAAACAAGTATTAACTCATTGTTTTCTTCACAAGCGCCGATTAAGGCAACTAAATGTCTGTGTCTTAATTTAGACAGCAGCTCAATTTCGTTCAAGAACTCATGTAAGCCTTGTTCTGAACAAGGGCTGCCTCGTTTTATAGCAACCGTAGTCATGTTTCCGTCGATTAGGCCTTTGTATACTTTCCCGAATCCTCCGAACCCTATGATGCTAGACTCACTGAAATCATTCGTTGCAAGGCGTATCTCCGGTAAGGTGAAATGTCTGCACTGCCCTCCACCAAGGTGGCTACTACTAGATGATTCTCTCTTGTCCTTAGCCACTCTACGCTTGAGTAAAGCAGTGAGCCCGAAGACAAGTCCCAATCCGGCCAACGAGCCCAAAACCGAACCTATGATCTTCCCATTTTTGCTCGATTTTGATGGAGAAGCAATCCTCACCTGGTGGGAATCTGCACTGGGTTCTGTTGGGACAGGGTTCGGACCTGCTAAGTTCCCCCGTGTATCTTTCAACTTAAAAACCTCAAGTCCGTTTAGAATCGAATCATAATACTGAGGTCTTACATCTAAATTAGGATGCAAAGCCACCCAGACATGATGATCACCATCTTTAGCATTCACATATGTTGCATAATCCTTGTACACAGTCTTCCCTTTACCTCCTGTCCAGCCGATGACGTCAGCTTCCACCTCAGCCGTCCGATTATTAATAAAAATACGAAACACCCTCTGATTCACCTTATCAAATTGGTACTCACAGAAATGTAGCCTCACAAGATAAGTGAAATCAACATCTACTTCAAAAATCCAAGTGAGATTATAGTTCTGGTTAAGTGTTGCATTGGCCCCCATACTTCTCCCCGTTCTGTAAACATCTAACGGCGCAATAAACCTCGACTCTGCAGACGAATACACGATAGGTACATCCTTGCCAGCCTCTGACGAAACCCCGAAACCTGCACCATATATATAAGGCGAATCATCGTACCATGTTCGGTTCAAACCCGAGTCATCACTAGCCCGAATGTACTGCCCGCCAACATTCAACCTGAACATAGTCTGCATTGTGAACCTGTCTGAAACCCCAACAGTTGGCACCGAATGGAAGATTTCCGGCATGGAAATGACCTCAATGCCATTGACGAAAGCAAAGGAGTTGGTCAAAGGTGTGAACTTGACGTCAAGAACGCCGGTTTCCATCCTTGGAATGGTATATTCTCTTATGATGTAAGCCTGTGTGAGTGCTTTAGCAGTGATGTAGGCACTGAAGTTGCTGAGGAGGGTGAATCCACCGGAAGTGACCGCGAAGAACGAGTTCGAAGAATCAAATTCGTTGTAGACAGACGGGTAGAAATGCAGCCTGATCCAGTGGCGAGTGGCGGGAGAAACTTGGAATTTGTACGATGATTCGGATTCGAAGATTCGTGCTGTCATGTAAGGGATTGTGGAGGGAAGTGAAGGGTCTTGGGATTTAGCAGTGGCTGGTTGGGAGTTATTAGAGGTGAGGAAATTGGAATCTGGAATCCAGATTCTGCCATTGGAATCAGAGGAATCAGTTGTGGCACCACAGGATAATATAAATGAATCAGATGTTTGGTTTTGTGAGTGAGCTGTGATTACAGTGTAGGAAAATGTGATTGCCCAGAAAAGTGTGTGGATTTTACAGTTCATTGCTGGATAAAATATACCCCTTCTGTTATGAACACACTCCTGTATTTAAAAAGAAAAGAAAAGAAAGAAAATCAGCAAGTATGGCTGAAAATCTAACACATACTCGATATTCGATTTGAGATCATTCGTTAACAGGTCGTTTGAACTATATCTGATTAACTATAACAAACAAGCTTGAATATATTTTTACACGTTTGATAAAACAAGTGTTAAAATGTTAAACTACTCGAACTCAACTAGTATTCGGCTCGATTAAAGCTCGTTCAAGCTCGATTCAATTAATAATCAAACAACCTCAAACATAATATTATAAGCCTGAGACATTTCAAATAAGTTTAAATGACATCCGTTCGGCTTGACTCGATTAATTTTCAGCCCTATTAGCAAGGGACGATGCAGAAGGTGACAGAAACAAATTAACAAACACATAGAGTGCATGCATGAGGACATTGAAGATAAGCAAGAATATATACCTTGATGTGTGAGTAGTGAACAATCGGAAAGAGATTGAAAACTAAGAATCTTGATTGGTTTCCTCATTTTTCTATAGGATTTGGGAAAATAAAAGAAAATGTTTCAGCTGATAGAATAATAAGATTTGTTGGGGAAAAACTTTTAACGTGTGATAATGAAACAGTTTTTATTTTTTGTAAGTATATTGATTGAGCAATAACTCCTTCAAAGTTGGAACTGACTTCACATAAAAGGTGTTCGGTTACTTTCGTCGAACAAATATAACCGTGCTGAGAATAATAGTCGGACATGTTTTGAGATATTCGGCTGAAATGTCCGAATACGTTATTTACGTATTCTAAAGTATGATCGATACTAACTGAACACAAAAAATGCTAACTTTTTCTTAATATACTTAGAGGAATTAGGGAGGGTATAGGTGAGTCGAGACAATTTGCGAGCCACTCGAATCAACTCGTAAAAAGATTGAAATCAACTCGAAATAAATGAGTCGAGCTTGAGCTACTCAAATAGGTTCAAGTTCGAGTTCATTGGTACTCGACTCTGCAAACTCGCGAGCTTAATCAAGTCTGTGTTAAATTACTCGTTTATCCTTTATAATTGACATAATTAATCCTAAAATAACTCGTGGTATAATTAGCGTTTTCATTTTAAGCGGCAAGAAAGTATAAGTAATGTTTTAATTTTTAATATTTTTTATCTTTCTTTTTAAATTCTTCTTTTATAAAAATCGGGTTGAGCCGAGGCAATCTCGACTTCAACGAGTTTATATAGAATCGAGCTTGAGTTTGAAAAAAATAAATTCTGTAGCTCGAGTTTCGAGTATTTTAGTTAAGTTCGAGCTCGATCCCGTCATACCCGACTTGACTCGACTCGTTTACATCCACTGCCCACCATCCGAACCACCTACCCAACATCCATCAACCAGAAGGAGCTTCAACGTCTCTTTCACACCTTTCCTTCTTGGCTAAACTTCTACGGCTAACAAATCAAATACACATAGAGAAAACACGCACAAACACACTTCATTGCGTGTAATAAATTATTCCAAACCACAATCACCTGTGAGCTAACTGTACATTGCCATCTCACCCCCACCCACCGGTGTGCTGTGTATATAAATTCTCACTCCTTTTCTCATAAAGCATACATTCTCGATTTCCCGATTTGTCTCCTGTTGAAAGGGGTAGGTGCGTTTTCTGTTGATTCTCGGACATTTTTTGTCGAATTTATATGATTTATAGTTCTGCCATAATCAGTGTGCCTAGATTCTATCGATTCCTGCATCTAGTTTGAGCAGTCTCTCTGATTGCGATTCAGTTATCCGATATGGAGAACGAAGGTAGAATGAGTTATTGGATCTCTGTTTGATTATGTCTTTTCTGTGTTCACGAGGAGCAACATTCCCATGATTTGTTGGTTTTATGATGAATTTATTATGATCTGCTGTTTGCTTTATTATTGGTGCCATTTTTGCTGTTGCATTACGGTTTGTTGTTTCGGTTTATAAATTGCGAATGAGAAAGTGAGCTAAAATGGCTATGTAGGAGGAAAATACTGCGAGGTGCTCCTTGGAACGACGAATGATATAGGTTAGGTAATGGTTTGGTTGAAATTGCCTTTGTCGTTTTTTTTTTCTTCTATTTCTCTTGAATTTTACGCCTGATTTTGGAAATTAGATCGCAGATCTTGCTCGACATTTGATCAACGTCTTGCCAATGATTAGTTGAACTTACCAGCAATCAATGTGCATATCCATGCTTGTGTGATGTATTGAGTAAAAGGATTTATTTGATTGTGTTTCAGCAATTTATTTGAATTACTTATAGTGATACAATTAAGGAGGATTGAATAAGCTGAGATGTTCACAAAAAGCTTAGAACTAGTTTTAATAGGATTAGCTAGAAGATTTCGGTAAAATGATTTGATAAGTCATGCTATGTGTACATATGGGGAATCTTTCTTCTGGGGTTTTAATTTGTATATATGAGCAGGGTTCATTCTGACGGCACAATGGCGACTGGACAACTTTTCTCGAAAACCACTCAAGCACTGTTTTATAATTACAAGCAACTCCCAATTCAGCGGATGCTTGATTTCGACTTCCTCTGTGGTAATTTTAGCGAAAACGTCTGCTTTCATTTGACACTCTTACGAGCAGCAGCAATTTTTATTTTTATTTTTGCTTTTAAATCCATTGATTGACCGGAGTTCTTTGTTCACCAATCAGGGAGAGAAACACCTTCTGTTGCTGGGATCATTAATCCAGGTTCTGAGGGATTCCAAAAGCTATTTTTCGGTCAGGAGGAAATTGCCATTCCAGTTCACTCTACGTGGGTTCCTTTCTCTTTGCTTATAATATTTCCCTTATTCACTTCAGATTTGGTGGCTAGTAGGTCAATGATTTTATTTCTCTTGTGCATTTATTTATTGTTTAATTTGCATTAACATTCACAAAATAAAATAGCATCATAGGGAATTGCATTTGATTCGCATCAGCAATATAAGATGCTGATACATGGCATAAGTTTTAATTCATATGAGAAAAAACTTTTAGAGAATAATTTAAATAGTGAGATTGATCAATGTATGAGTTCATTGCGATAACCTACAGTGACTGGACAAGGATTAGTAGAAAATAAAAAGACATCAATAACGTAATACTCACATTTTATTGTTCCTCTATCGATTGCACAGAGTTGAGGCTGCTTGTGCTGCACATCCTACAGCTGATGTTTTCATCAACTTTGCATCATTTAGAAGGTTGGTCTTATATATTTAGAAATATCTCAAGTACTCATTTCTTGCTTCTTGTATGGCGGATCACAGTGCTTAATATTTTTGCAGTGCTGCTGCGTCATCCATGTCAGCTCTCAAGCAGCCAACCGTAAGAGTTGTAGCTATTATTGCGGAAGGTGTCCCTGAATCAGACACCAAACAATTGATCGCTTATGCAAAGTCAAACAATAAGGTGCCTAACTCCATTTTTTTTTTCTTGTCATTCCTTGAACTATTACTTATCATTGTCATTTTTTTAAGTTCTTGTATATAAACTTCTTCACCCAAAAATACTTATTAGTTAAAATAATTATTTCCTACATAAATTATCGTGTTCAGGTTGTTATTGGTCCGGCTACCGTCGGAGGTATTCAAGCTGGAGCTTTTAAGATTGGTGACACAGCTGGAACAATTGATAACATAATTCAGTGCAAGTTGTACAGGCCTGGATCTGTTGGCTTTGTCTCCAAATCCGTGCGTGGTCATTTTTAAGCTTTCTGCCTTCTCTGTTCTTACTCAATTAAACTAGAACAAATTTTCCTATGCTTCAGAATCTTAAACCTATTTAATTTTGAGCTCTGTTGGTCCATATTTTAGCACATTGTTCTAAATAATTTGTAACAGATTTGGTAATCTTGAGTTTGCTTCTCAAATACAGGGTGGTATGTCTAATGAATTGTACAACACTATTGCTAGGGTCACAGATGGAATCTATGAAGGTACATAAACGACGACCCTATTATAGTTTCATTTTTGTTCTTCTTTTTTTTTTTTTTTCAGTGATATTCTAATGTTAATTGTGAACTACGTAGGAATTGCAATTGGAGGAGATGTGTTCCCTGGTTCTACACTTTCTGACCATGTTTTACGGTTTAATAATATCCCTCAGGCATAACAATTTTCTCTCTATTGATGTTCTTATGGATGAATACTTTTATCCTTTTTGGTGTACTAGTAACCTTGGAAGAAATCTTGGTCCGGAGACCGAGTTCTTGCGTTCTCTTCTTGTGTTTGGTCCTGCTGAACTTTCTTTCTAGAATCATGGAATATAAAGAAATTATTAAGCAATTGGAAAATGTGTTAATTCTCATCGACTAATCTATGAGTAGTTGATTACATATTATCACCTTCTTTTGTATATATACCAAATCATGTTGTAGCGACTCAAATTCGTCACTGATAAACTTATCTAACTTGAGCAAAAATATCCTATGGATACTCTGTTGATCAGTACGAGATTCAATGATTATCTTAACGGGGATGTTATTTGCAATTGCTGTTCTATAGGTTGCATGTTGGTTAAGGGATTTGAAATGAAAGGATTTCCAATCCATTTAAGTTAGAGTGGATTTCAAATCCGCTAAATCCTTCCAACACGTAGTTCAAAAATGGACGCAATGGATGTAAAATCTACATCAATGGAAACAACCTTCCCATGGATTTGCTACTATGGATTACAAATCCATCCTCAAATATTTCAATTCAAACTCAACCTTAAGGATTTCTCACAGCATCATTAACTTAATCTTAACAGTGTGATTTACAGTTAGCTCTATCTTTCCAGTTTGCTCCAAGTAAAATTGAGGCTAATGGACCCTATTCCCCCCTCTGATCCGGAAACAGGTTAAAATGATGGTTGTTCTTGGAGAACTAGGCGGGCGTGATGAATATTCCCTAGTAGAGGCCCTTAAACAGGGGAAAATCAACAAGCCTGTGGTTGCCTGGGTCAGTGGAACTTGTGCTAGGCTCTTCAAGTCCGAAGTACAATTTGGTCATGCGGTGAGCAAATACTTTTAAGAGCATATTTATGCCTATTGATATCTCTGAGGTGCACTTTATCTAAAACTTGATTGGTTATATAGGGGGCTAAAAGTGGCGGTGAAATGGAGTCAGCACAGGCCAAGAATGAAGCACTCAAAGAAGCTGGAGCTGTTGTTCCCACATCGTTTGAAGCATTTGAAGGTGCCATTAAGGAAACATTTGAAAAACTGGTGAGCATTTTTGTTATTCGATTCCTTCTATACTTGTCTCTGTCAGCTGGTTTCTGAAATGCTCTCTATCTCTCTCTCAGGCTCAAGAAGGCAAAATTACAGCAGTCAAGGAGGTGAAGCCCCCTCAAATACCGGAGGATCTTAACATAGCAATCAAGAGTGGAAAAGTTCGAGCACCAACTCATATTATTTCCACAATTTCTGATGATAGGGGTATGTTTTAGTTCAATTTATTTATTCTTAATTTTTCCATTTCCAAGTTATCTTTCGATGAGAAATTTAGTGCTTGAACTTGAATTCTACGCTTTCGCAGGTGAAGAGCCAACCTACGCTGGTGTCCCCATGTCATCTATTGTTGAACAAGGATTAGGTGTGGGTGATGTCATTTCTTTATTATGGTTCAAACGAAGCCTTCCTCAGTATTGCGCACGATTCATTGAGGTGAATTTATTTTGCCATTATATCCTTCATTTTCGTATCCAATTTATTTTTGTATGGACTTGCACCTGTTTCTTAGTATGCTATCGGTTTTGCAGATTTGCATAATGTTGTGTGCGGACCATGGTCCCTGTGTCTCTGGTGCTCACAACACCATTGTAACGGCTAGGGCCGGAAAAGACCTAGTCTCTAGTCTTGTTTCTGGTTCGTTCCTTTTAAACAATTTGTTGAAGAATAGGAATTTCGTTTTTTCCCCATAATATGTCACTGAGTTTTGTGACTGTAACTGGAACAGGTTTGTTGACAATTGGTCCTCGATTTGGTGGGGCCATTGATGATGCTGCTCGATACTTCAAGGATGCTTATGATCGGGTGAGTTCATGATCTTTATCGATCAATTAAATATATAAAATGATGACCCTATTTTTCTGATTCTAAGTGGCTTTAAATGATGTGCCTTTCAGGGTCTTACACCTTATGAATTCGTCGAAAGCATGAAAAAGAAGGGCATTCGTGTCCCTGGCATTGGCCACAGGTAATGAGGGAGTGTTTGCAGTAGCTTCATACAGTTTCCGCTTTAACATTTTGTTTGGTTTAATTGAAGCATTTTGGATTGTTTGGTGCTTCAAGGTGATAAAATCTAAAAGCTGATTAGGGGTTGCTTCTAGCTGATAAAATCGTGTACATGTTTTCCAACCTCGAAAGTTGATCCTTTTCTTTTTCTTCAAACACTAAACCTTAGAATTTTTTGTCAAACAGCACTTTTGTCCCAAATTCAACCAACTTATACTAAAAGTACTTCTTCTCACGATATCTAATTTTAATCACTTATGTACAAACAATCGCAAACACACCCTAACATCCTTAATTTGTTTGCTCGTTTTCTTCTCTAGTTAAATTGAAATGTTAATCTGGGATCATTTCTTTTGCTTTGCTTTTACCCTTTCCTAATAGAATCAAGAGGGGTGACAACAGAGACAAGAGAGTAGAATTACTACAACGATTTGCACGCTCCAATTTCCCCACCGTGAAGTACATGGAATACGCGGTTGAAGTTGAAACCTACACTCTTTCAAAAGCAAACAATCTTGTTCTCAATGTAGACGGTGCCATTGGCTCCCTATTCTTGGATCTTCTTGCAGGCAGTGGCATGTTCACCAAACAAGAAATCGATGAAATTGTTGGAATTGGTTACCTCAACGGTCTCTTTGTTCTTGCTCGTTCCATTGGTCTCATCGGGTAAGCTTTAAGTCGAAGTTTCCAAGTACTTTTCGTTATCTTGATCCTGTATCTTTGTTAATCCGTTTATGGTTGGAATGCAGACACACGTTCGACCAGAAGAGACTGAAGCAACCGCTCTACCGCCATCCGTGGGAAGATGTTCTTTACACCAAGTGAAGAATTATCTGCAGGATTTGTCACTTACTGGTTTGTTGTTGTGCCCTTTTTTCTATTTTATTTAGTTATCATACTATTAAATAGCAGATTGGGAACCTCTTTTGTGAGTTTTAAGACTAGGAAACAACATATTATTCATTGTTGTAGTGATTCAGACATCCTACTGATAATTACCACGGTTGATCATCTGTACTCTTTTCTCTTTCTTTTTTTTTTAGTTGGATCCATGTGGTTTTAGTTGTAAATATTAGAGGTGGCAAAATGAGCTAGCTCGCCATTTTAGGTGGATTGGGCTGTAGGAATTGTACACTAAAGTATCACCGAGCACATTAGGCCCGATCCAATGGGAGGACGGGCTGTGGGCCAGTCCTACAGACCATAGTGTTTTCTAGAGGATGGGTTGGACCGAGCTTACTATTTTTCAGCATGCAATTTTGGACCGACCCAACATATAGAATTGGCTTGAAAGGATTGGCCGAATTGCCACTTCTAATAAATATAAGCTCCTACTTTCAATTTTATTTGAACTGGGGTTCATGTATTTTGTAGATGTAAGTCCTTGTCGTTTTGAATTATTTGAATTTATATCCAATTGCTTGCAAAATGATCAAAGTTAATGCAAATGAAAGTATAATGACCCAACAAAATTACAATAACAATGTAAATGGACTTAATCTAAACAAAATTCAAAGGGGGAAGGGGGGGAACAATTTTACTTTTTATTCCTACAATTAAACGTTGTATCATTTCTATGTTTGCCATGAAAATACAAGATCCTAATTATTAAAAAAAAAAAAAGTAGGGATTTTTTTTCATTCTTAATAGTGTTGTTCTCGTTGTAAAGATTATCAACTAATTTAGGTGTTAGATTGTCATTGACTGTATCAATTTTTTTTCCATCTTCGTCAGTTTAGCGCCTTGTAATAATGTTTAGTTCCCAACTAGCGATTAGGCTTACAATCTTAAAATTCATTTGCTGTCTAGCACCTTTTACAATATTGATTATAAGCGATTAGACTTACAATCTTAAAGTTCATTTGCTGTCTTGCACCTTTTACAATATTGGTTATTCTTGCGGTCGAGCATCGTTATAAAAATATAAAAAAGCAGTCCTACTCCTTGTTCATCATGAGTACATATTAATGTGTTTATCATCTGATGCGTCAAAATATTATAAAACTAATAAATTTATTCATTATTTATAAATAATTTTTTTTACATATTAGCGATAGGAAAAAATTAACATATTTATTCGCGGTGAGTAGGAGAACATTTCCGTAAAAACAAACATCACGTAGGGTATGTTTGATTGCGGCTGCCGGCTGGAGGTGGCTGGAGCACTGTTGGCTGGGGTAAGTAGGCTGGGGAAAAAATGTATTTTTGGTAGTTTTTTGTTGGAGTTTTGGTTAGGGTTAGTTTATAATATAAAGTTGAAAAATGTGATATGATAAATGTAAGAGGTTGTTAGTAGTTGATTGATAAATGATTAAAGTTAGTATTGAGAATTGTGATTGATTGGTGATGTGAT